>JAKUCV010003684.1:50849-90123 GCA_028386065.3 Turnera subulata
GATGTGTTGTGGGTCGGAGACCCGGTGATCTATTTAAGCTGTTTTATCACACCACCCTGTTAAATCACAATCTCTTGGCACATGAACTCATAATTTGTGAATAAGAATAATGTACAGTAGAAGTTAGGCTACTGTGTGCTGATGACCGGTTGTTTCGAGCGGGAAGTGATACCCCTCGGGTTTGCTTGCGGATTAGCAAGTGTTATGCGGATTTGCATATGGGTCTGTAATGACCGGTTCTACCTCCCTCCTTCTACCTCCCCCTTTCTACCTCCCTCTTTCTCTCTGTCTCTCTCTCTCTCTATGGATATGTTGGGCTTCGTGCCTGGTTGTTTTTGGGCTTATGCCTGGTTGTCTCATGAGACGGGACCGAGCTCGACGCACACAGTAGGGGGCCCTGAATAATAAAACATGATAAGAGAACTTAACACACAACAAATGGAGAATAATGAACTGTATGCTTGATTGTGTTGGCATGTTAGTACTGATTGTTGTATGTTTGCATGCTTGTCTTGTTACTCTTCTTTCCTTTCGGACTTGATCTGCACACTCTCATAATTAGACTTATATTGCTCACTGAGTAGGCGACTCACATAATCGCCAACGTTGTTTTTCAAACCTTAGATAGCGTGCAGTCACTTTCCATCCTTCCAGAGTACGGACGTGCTTATCTCAGCAGGTAGTTGTGCTTGATCTCCCGGTTGGATCCATAGAGTCGGCATGCATGTTGTTTTGTTTCTCTTATCTTTTTACTTCGCTTGTTTCTTCCGCTGCATTGGATTTTTATTGAGATGTCACTATTGATTTTGGATTATTTTATCGACGGATTGCCGGGATTTACTATTGATGATGTATCGGCAGGATGCCGGGTTTGATTTGAGGCTTGCTAAGCCAGTTTGACTATGTTTGTTATGACATCTCTTTTTATTAAGAATTTTGGATATTGTTGATATTGGATTTCGTGTCCCGAGTTTCAGGGGTGTTTTGGTATTTTCCTTTATTTGAGTATTTTGTTTGTGAAATTGGGACACGGGTGTTTCACAAATGACCCGCCGGAAAGCTACCATGATAGGTACCCTCTTTGCCGCTGTAGTGGACGTTGATTTACCTGTTGACAATTCCCCTTTTTGGGGCAAGTTTTTTAAAATAAAAGTCCTGGTCAGTACTGCAAATCCCCTGCCTACTGGCTTCCTGAGTAAGAGCCAAGAAGATTCTGCTTCTTGGGTAAGCTTTAAATACGTGAACCTTGTGGATTATTGCTATTACTATGCTAGAATGGGGCATGTTGAGAAGGAGTGTCCATTTCTTTCTGAAGATAAGAGGAAAGGAACGGTTCGTACGGTGCCCATCCCCGAAATCTATGAACTCAGAGCCTCCAAGAGTACTGTTAAACTCTTGACTGTTAGAGGAGATCGCCATCAGGAGTCCAGTAAACCTGGGAGGAAGACCCCTGAGAAGGAGGCGCGTGACCTCCACCAACAGCCAAAGCAAGTGGAAGGTATGGATAGTGCAGGTCCAAGAATCGATGGCAGCTCTAACGGGGTCCTGTCAGTAAAGAGGTGTTTTCAAATTTGGTGGTTGGGAGAGAGCAGTGCCAGGAGCATGCGGGGCTGGCGGGTTGCTCGACGCTGCCTACCAATTCTCAACCTACCCCGAGCCCACAGACCTCTCAGACCACACATCCATTCGGATCTTCAAAGAAGAGGCAGGCCCAACCTCCTCATAGCTCGGCAAAAAAATTAAGCCCAGTTCACAAGGCCCTGATCCATGTGTTTTCTCAACATTGAACCTACCATTAAACCCAACCCTAAACCCATTCTTTGACCCAGTTTCCTGTCAACCTTTGGAGCAAGGTACAACAAAAATACCTCTAACTAGCCTTTTCAATTCTGGGTCGGGAGCTTTATTAACTCCAACCCCTCCTCCAAGTAACAGGGTCTCTCTTAAGAACCAGGCTAGGCTGCGAGCTTCTGCATCCCCGGTTTCTTTCCCCCCCAATGGGAGAAATCTAGAGATAGAACCAAATTCTTCAAATATCAATTCCCTTTCCTTGGAAGTGGCAAGTTCTTCAATTTCTGAGTCGATGGCGGTGGTGGCTGGCCAACAGCAACAAGGTCAGAAATGAATACAATTGTGTGGTTCTGTCGCGGTTTGGGGCAACCTGCGATAGTGAGAGCCTTGTGTAGGCTCAATAGTATATTACTAGTATGGTGCTATTCTGGATACCCCAAAGCAACCTTTGTTTGCCTTTTTAGTTCGATGTTGAATTGTTGTTGTTGTGTGAAGTATGGAGCATTTTGTGAAGTGTTTACTCACAAGGATGGATATTGGCTTTCTTCCGTTTCTCCAGTGATGGCTATTGCTTGGTTTGCTCGTGGTTCAGAGATAAAGCCGATAGCTACCGACCACTGTAATCGAACTTTTTTGCTATTTGGGGCTAGTCCTGCTTTATGCGGACAGAACGTCCTCCCGTCCATGGGTAGCTGCAAGTTCCCTAGTTTGAGTTTTAACCTTTGCCTATGTCTAGTTCTAAGAGCAATCATTTTGTATTCATGGTCCATGCTCTGTTTGCGGTTTTATTTCTTCATGTCTGTGGCTTTTGATTATGTTTTTTTCCTTGGGTTTAGCAGTCTTTTTTATTCTAATAGGTATGTTGTACTCGGTTTCTATTATTAATGAATGTTTATCTCTTTCGACAAAAAAAAAAATGAACTCTAGTCTTGTAAGTTAATATATATGAAATGAAACTCCTGCATTCTGGAAAAAAAAAAGAAATAAATATTTAGCTGGAATAATATGAATTATTGTATAAATATAGATATACATATCAGTGAGTTCTTTTGAATGGTAACATTTATCATTGGCGTCGACAAAAAGAAAATAGAGTAACATATCATAGGCTAGGTTTTTGACAACATAATTGGATCATAACAGTAAGCCCAACTTCTCTTTGTGGGTATAAAAAATTCAGGTCCATTTGGGCTAAAATTGTTTTTTTTTTTCCAGTCCAAAAATACAATTTCAATAATAATGAAAAAACCTGAAAGTACCTTTCACTTATGGCCAATTGGTTTTGAAGTAAATAACTGTACAATAGGACAATAAACATTATCCGAGAAATCTCTTACCCCTATCCAATCCAGAACCAACCCATTAAAAGCCATGCGCTTTTGGTCGAAACAGCAACAAACTGAAGAACATGGAGAACTTGATGGTAATGCCAAGCATCTCCATCCCTTCCATTCCCGCTCATATTCGAAACAAACAAAACTCTTCTTCTTTATCACATTCCTCGCCAACCAAACCCGCCAAATCCTCCGTTTATATCCGCAACAATTCCCGCCTAAATTCCGCCGAGTCTCGCCTGGCTTACCTCTGCAAAAGGCGGCGCTTGGACGAGGCCGTAGCAGCCCTCGACTCCATTCCCCGCGACGGGTCGTCCAAGGTAAGCCCCGCAATTTTCATCAAGTTAATCCAGTTATGCACCGACTCGTATTCCATTGAAATGGGTCGCAAGGTACACGGGCGGATTGATTTGGTTGCAGACAAAAACGACCAGGGTGTGGAGACCATGCTGGTGGGTATGTATTCCAAATGTGGGTTCTTGAAGGAGTCGCGCCAGGTGTTCGAGGGAATGCGGGAGAGAGACCTGTACGCGTGGTCGGCGATGATTGGCGGGTGCTTGAGGGAGCAGAGGTGGAAGGAAGTGGTGGAGCTGTTTTATGGGATGATGAGGGAAGGTGTTTTGCCCGATGATTTCTTGCTTCCCAAGATTTTGCAGGCTTGTGGGAATTGCGGGGATGTTCAGACCGGGAGGTTGTTACATTGTTTGGCGGTGAAATCCGGATTCGAGAGCGGAAGTTTTGTTGGTAATTCGATTATGTCTCTGTATGCCAAGTTTGGGGAGTTGGGTTTGGCCAGGAAATGTTTTGAGAGCATGGAGGAGAGGGATACAGTGGCATGGACTGCTATGATTTCGGGGTGTTTCCTAAACAGGAACTTTGAGGAAGGATTTAGGTTGTTTGATGCAATGCACGAGGAAGGCCTCGAGCCAAGTCCTATAACTTATAATGTTCTGATTAAGGCGTGTTGTGAAACAGGTTCTTTTGATGTTGCTATGGAAGTGATGAACAAGATGAGGAGTTGTGGTGTAAAAACGGATTCCGTGACTTGGACTACTATGATCTCGGGGCTCGCTAAGAATGATAGGGAAGAACAGGCGTTGGATTTGTTTAAGGATATGATTTTGGCTGGAGTTCAACCGAATGCACTTACCATAACAAGTTTTGCATCAGCATGTGCTTCGCTTCGAGCATTGAACAGAGGGGTGCAAGTTCATGGTCTTGCTATTAAGTCCGGTTGTGTTGTTGATTTATTGGTTGGAAATTCACTTATTGATATGTATTCAAAGTGCGGAGATCTTGAAGCTGCCCGGAGGGTCTTCGACATTATGCCGGAAAAGGATGTTTGCACTTGGAATTCAATGATTTTCGGGTGTTGTCAAGCTGGATATTTTGGTCTCGCCCATGAGCTTTTCACAGAAATGCAGAAATCCGGCATACAGCCTGATGTTATCACATGGAACACTATGATATCAGGACATCAACAATATGGGAATGAGGATCGTGCTGTTGATCTGTTTCTGCGAATGCAAAAAGATGGGAAAATCAAACCGGATACTGCATCATGGAACTGCCTCATTTCTGGTTACCTTCAAATTGGGCAGAAAGAGAGGGCATTTGGCGTGTTTAGACTAATGCAATCTCTTGGAGTTAGTCCAGATCCTGTTACCATCCTGAGTCTCTTATCTGCTTGCGCAAATTTAATTTCTCTCAGAAAGGTTAAAGAGATCCATGGTTATTTACTGCGCAGAAAGCTAGATTCTCGACTCCCTATCACAAACGCACTCATTGACAGTTATGCCAAATCAGGGCAGATAGAGTATTCGAGAACCATATTTAGTGGGGCGTCATCCAAAGATGTCATCACCTGGAACTCACTGATCTCCGGTTATGTCATACATGGTTTTCCTGATCTTGCTCTGGATACTTTCAATCACATGAGAAACATGGGGTTTAAACCGAGTAATAATACTTTGGTGAACATTATCCATGCACACAGTCGTACTGGAATGTTGGCTGAAGGAGAACAAGTTTTCTCTCGCATGATGGAAGAGTATCAAGTCATGCCAGGCTTAGAACATTATTCAGCCATGATAGATTTGTATGGTCGTTGTGGTCAGCTCAACAAAGCACAAGATTTTATCAAGCGTATGCCAATCAAACCAGACGGCTCTGTTTGGTCTACTTTTCTATCTGCCTGTAGGATTCATGGAGATCTTGAATTAGTTATCAACGCTAGAGAACGTTTACTTGAACTGGAACCATGGAATGCTCGGACCCATCAGTCAATTCTGCAAGCATATGGTTTACGTGAAACACCTGATGATGCCAAAGATGAGGAGTATAAGAAAGATAACAAAGCACTTAAGCCAACTGGACAGAGCTGGATTGAAATGAAAAACATAGTGCATTCCTTTGTTTCAGGTGATCGATCTAAGTCATGCTCAGACCTCCTTTTTGCTTGGGTAGAAAGTATATCAAGGGAAGTCAAGCAACACAACCTGCATGGTGGGTTTTGTATTCATGAAAATGAGGAAGAGGAGAAGGAAGAAACTGTTGGTGTCCATAGTGAAAAACTTGCTCTAGCTTTTGCTTTTGTTTCCTCTCCTTCTATACCTCAAAGTGTTAGAATCATGAAAAACCTAAGAATGTGTGGTGATTGCCATGTGATGGCCAAATTTGTCTCTAAGAAATATGGATGTCACATATATTTGAATGACTCGGAATGTTTCCATCATTTTAAGCATGGGCAGTGCTCCTGTGGTGATTATTGGTAAAGTATGGACCAAGAAGACATTACTAATCTGTCTCAATTGGTGGCAAGATCAGTTTTGTTGACAACGAAATGGCTCGCTTAGTGCTGTTGAATATTGTTATGGTGGATTTTTTGCTACCCTCTCTGTTTGCAGAGGGTTGATGTAATGTGATTCTTTCGGGTCCTTGAGTCTGCCACCTTGCATGGGCAATGGACCAATCCTTTTAAACTTGAATCCTGACGTAGTATCTGGCTATCTGGAACTCAAAGACATCAGATGCTCTGGCGGGTGCTATTTGGCTGAAGCACACTGTCCCACAAATATGTATTTGGCAGCTTTTGCTGAGTAGTGCACAGCGGATCTGTTTCTTACGTACCTGATTCTTGTGTTTTGACAGGTATGGTTCTTGTAATGTTTTGTTGAGACTTAAGCTCAGATAGCTCCGATTAGAAAAAGAATCAATCTGTGTGATGCTTGGAGCACTACTTTTGTCTAATGAGTGATTTTTGTTCCTCTATCTTTACCCCTCAGTTTCCATATCTTGAGTAAATTGGGAATTAACATTGAAGTTGATATTTGTTACTACGAGGTTGTCTGTCTATCAATTAATGTCTCTCTTTTAATGAAGCATGTTTAATTGGATAATACCTCTCTTATCATTTGTCATCTTATTTTTTATGTTGTTGGCCGAGCATATCCTTTGTAACCCTTTACCTCTGTTCCTAATCATGGGATTATGTATTTTCTATTCCCTTGGTTTCGGATTCAAGAAGTTTAAATGTTTGTTCAGCTCGTTGGTGGGACTTCTTGTCATATCTCGTCTTATGCGGGTTCTATCAAGCTACAGCTGTAGAAGGAACGATTCTCTTTTTTTAACAACATAATTATTTGAAGAGAATAGTGATTTAATCACATGATGAACCAGTTACTGAACAAGTCATTGACTTCTGTTATGGCAGACTTGCATATACTTTCAAGGGCTAAAGTTTACATGCAGCAATGCCATTGAACTTGGTGCTTAGATGATGCCTTTGTTAATAGCTTTCAATTGATTTTGACGTTCTTTTGTTTGAACAGATATCCGTGTGCAAATCAGACTGAGATAAATGGCAACCAGGTCAAGCATTTCCACAGGATCTGCGGTATGAAGCTCATCCACTTGATCCTTCAAAAATGTCTGCCGCACCATGTGATCAGGCAAGCGTTAAAAACCATTGAGAACTGAGCATAACAATACAATTTCTGAGCTAAGTGTGGTGGCTCATTTTCACATTTAAAGTTATTTTGAGACAAATAGTAGCTTAATTTGATTTGCACATGACTGCAAGTATTGTTCACTTTGGCCGAGTTGTGTAATATGTAGTAGACAACCGGAACTAGATCCTGGGAATGTATATAGAATATGCAGAGTTAGTTGGTGGGGTACCACCTTAACAGGTGCCGATTGAAATCTGGGAGAGATTAGTCCTGTGTTGACAGGGTACTCTTCTAGTTCCATGAAGAAAAAATGTCGAAGACAATCTTACTTTTGCTTGACTGGGTTTCATGACTTGTAAGAGTTGCTGATGACGTGCACGGCCACTGAGAACTTATATTATGATTTATGAGGCCCAAAGTTTGCCTGAAAACTAGTCAGAAATGGATGTTTATTAAAACGATCCATTTTGAATATGGAATCTCCTTAAAAGATATTCATCTTTTCTTACTTCGGACCCTCATCTCACTCGGTTTCCCAGTTTGAAGCACCTGCGGATTGTTGATGGAATCTAGTGTTTCATAGAACTGATAATTGTACTCTGTTTTTAAGGTACTAAGAATGAAAATACGATATTTTACCATGCGTTTTTGTGATAATAGCTCTATCGGGTGTAGCCTCTAGTTACTGACCTTATGAACAGATTGACCTGAAACTTTTTGTTGTTTATGATAAGACAATGCTGTTTTACTAATGAGAAGAAGAGATACAAGTAGCTGATTGCAGTAGAAGGAAATCAAAGGCTTATCATGAAGGAAGAACTATGTTTCTAATCCTTGAAAGGACCCGCCAAAATAAGCTTTAGAAGTGCCCATGAAATTAAAAATGAAATCTTTATTCACATGAATTAAAAGGTTACCTTCTAGCGTATGAATAAAGTTTCCACTATTAGCGCTGTGAGAGGACTGTAGGCTTAGCTAGAACGATTCTTGTTCTTCAGACTGGGGAAAGATATTCGAGGAGCCAACAAAATTTGCAGTAACCCGTAATCCCTATCAAAGGTGGTTCAAAAATCAAAAGTGGAGATCTGTAATCTCTTACTCAGTGGTGGTGAGGTCCAGTGTCTGGTGAATTAGATATGCCATTTCTTGTCTAGGGCAGCTGTATACCATTTTGATATTGAAGAACCCGAGAAAAGAAGGAAAAGAATAAACTCCTTAAAAAAAGAAAAGAAAAGAAAAGAAGGAAAAAGCAAACTTGCAAGGCACAGGTGTACGATGCTATTTCATTCATGCTGGTTCTTTCTTGAATATGATTCTCATCTGATCCAAACATTTTCCTTGTGCTATTATTTTGATCGTTAATGGAGCATCGAATTTTTTGCTTGTACCCATATTGGAAATACTATTTTACAGGGAACGCCTCCACTGGGAAAACGTCCCTTCTCCTAGCATAAATTCCACCAATATCTTCCATGCTGCTCCAAGTCCATTCCTTCGCTACACACTTCTACGTACCTACTCTAAGTGCTTCACCTGCATAGTATCAGAAATGGTACGAGTTAGTAGCCCATTAGTTGTCTCAAAGTCTTTTGACACTATGTTCTTATTTTCTGACTAGTTAACCTGCCGGGAATTGACTGGTGTTTTCCAGAGTAACGAAGGTGGTGAGAAGAAACCTATCGCTGTTGGCCCGTGGGGAAGTCCAGATGGATTTCGATGGGACGATGGAGTACACTCCACAATCAGGGTGTTGGTGATAGGTCATGGTGCAGGTATTGATTCTATTCAGATTGAGTATGATAAGAAAGGTACCTCAATCTGGTCAGAGAAGCATGGAGGAATTGGAGGCACCAGTATAGACAGGGTTAGCATTCCATACTCTTTTATGTAAAGTGCTTTTCTGTTGCCACCATATTCCCTGTTGTTTCTTTGCTTCTGAAACCAACTTCAAACACCAAATTTTCCTGTGTCAACATGCAATCTCCAAAAACAAAATCTGATTTAAGTATTTTAAGTTGGGCTGTAGGTTGTGACTAAATGTTGTCACATTAGCGGTTCTAGATATCTCTGAAGCTTGATTTACATCTTGCAGGTTAAGCTTGACTACCCTGAAGAGTTTCTTACTTCACTTCATGGATATTATGGCAGCATAAATGAATGGGGACCTGTATTTATTCGTTCACTTACTTTTCAGAGCAACAAGAGAACATACGGACCATTTGGTGTGGAACAAGGAACGTATTTCTCATTTCCAATGACCGGCGGCAAGATTGTTGGATTCCATGGCAGGTGCGGGTGGTACCTTGATGCCATTGGAATATATTTGAAGCCTGTTGATAAAAAGAAGACCTCCAAAGCTGTGGTCCAATCTAAAAATTTAGTTACCGGCGGCACTGACAATATTGGCTACTCAGTGATACAAGCAAGTGCAGGCCATAATTATGATGTAGTTGTTGCTCTAAGGCAAAAGGATGGTTTCAGCTTCCCTCTCTCAGGCAAGCTCCCAAAACAAATTTCTTCGGACTTCAGCGATGCAGGCAAATTATCACCACAAGTTTCTCGAGAGTCCAGTGATTCAGAAGCTGGTGACAAGGTGAGATATCCACCCTGAGGGCATGACACCCATGTAATTTTCTCATTTTATTTATTTGAATTGTGCAATATCTAAAGCCTCAACCACAACCAATTCATTCAGTCAGTCAGTACGGAAAAGGTTCCCTCAAAAGTTACTGATAAGGTGCCCCCAAAAGTTGAAGGCCTGATAACATATGGACCCTGGGGTGGTACTGGTGGTTCTGCATTCGATGATGGAACCTACAGCGGAATCAGGCAAATACATTTGTCACGCAGCGTCGGAGTTGTATCTATTAAGGTTCAATATGATCGTGATGGGCTAGCTGTATGGGGAAGCAAACATGGGGGGACTGGGGGATTTAAAACTGACAAGGTGAAACAAACTTTCTGCATCCTGATCACCTACTTTTGAGTTTGTTTGGCTAGTTTTCCGTTTGAAAAGATGAAATGTTGTGTTTAATGTTCTTGGTGCATATTCTGCAGATAATCTTTGATTATCCTTATGAAATACTAACACACATTAGAGGAACCTACGTGCCTCTAATGTTCATGGGGCCAAATATTATCAAGTCTCTTACTTTCTACACCAATAAAGGGAAGCATGGGCCATTTGGGGAAGAACAAGGTCCCTCCTTCAGCAACAAAGTTAATGAAGGAAAGATTGTGGGGTTCCATGGGAGAGAGGGTCTTTTTCTAGACTCAATCGGCGTACATGTGATGGAAGGACAAGTAAAGCCTCGAAAGAACCATCTTTCTGATGCCATTGTCAAAACTGATTCAGATGTTGCTGAGATAGATAATTCTCCATGGTCTAACAAGCTGGTGCTAGCAAAACGTGGACAAACAGAAGAGGTGAAGTCCTTTTTTTTTTACTCTCTTTAAGTACTGGAAGCAGAAAATGAGTTGCTAGCACATAACATTGTGGATAAATAACTATATCTAGAAGTTGAATTTTCACAGGTTGCTTGTGGGGTGATGAAAGAGCCAGCTCCATGCGGGCCAGGTCCCTGGGGTGGGGATGGAGGGAGGCCCTGGGATGATGGAGTGTTCACTGGGATTAAGCAGATATATGTAACCAGAGCAGATGCTATTTGTTCAATACAGATAGAGTACGATCGAAATGGACAATCTCTCTGGTCTGTAAAACATGGAGGCAAGGGAGGCACTGCTACTCACAGGGTAAGGAGCTACATCCTGACAATGTGAATGTGGGTTTACTCAACTTCCAAATATCATAACCTGTCTTGTTACTTGCTAACGCTCTGCAGGTGAAATTGGAGTCCCCTCATGAAGTACTGATATGTGTATCAGGATATTATGGTCCTATTGGTTCTGAAGAGAGGCCAAAAGTTATAAAGTCACTCACTTTTCGTACCAGTCGAGGGAAGTATGGTCCATTTGGTGAAGAAACTGGTACATTTTTCACTTCTACCACTACTGAGGGCAAGATAGTTGGTTTCCATGGGAGGAGTAGCACGTATTTGGACGCCATCGGTGTGCATATGCAACACTGGCTAGGAAATACCAAAACTTCAAAACCATTCCTCTCCAAGATTTTCAGCTAATCCAAAACAAGGATATTTTGTCAGCATTTTTTCAGGAAGAAATAAATCCATGCCTCTCGCGTCTACTATCTAGTGACGAAGCTGCTTGACGCCAGCTCGAAGCCTGTTTGTCAATAAAATTGCACGCGAAATAAATTTTGATGTAAAAGGCCTTGAATGCCAAAGGCTTTTTTTTTTTATGGACTTTCGTCAATATTCAATTATTGTTAAAATTACTGCTACGGTAAAGTATTAACGAACATTATATGTGTCCTACACATTTCTCAAGTATCATAAGTTCGATACATTATGCGTCCTGCACTTTGGGGGGTGGGGGCCGCAGCATTGTCCAAATCTATTCGTTTCCTCATTCTTTTTGCAATTGGACTCGTATGAAACGATAAAAAAAAAAAAAAACAGTTCAAATGGGTTCAGAGAATAAGGCCCAAGGAGAGTGAGGTTCCGGACCCAAGTTAGTGTGTTGGGCCTCTGCAAAGTAAAACTGAAGATTAGCTCCTACCAACTACCAAGTCTAGCCAACTTTTAATTCTCCTTTTTGTGAGGGACATGATAATAGGTCGGGTCTTGATCGTGATCTTCTGTTCTAATAAGTCATAAACATCACGAGAAAACCCTACGATGTTAATCAATTTTTCTACTATGTCACATAATATTATAAGCTATATTATTAATACTTTTTGTGGGATGCTAGATTTTCAAGTCTAAAGGACTCAACAGATGCATAGATTATGGTTTGTTTGATAGTTTCAATCTGGAAAGGTAGGATTTTTTTTTTTTTTTAAAAAGAATACAGTAAGGAGGAAATTAGCCTTATAGGAAAGAAGGGTGAGGATTGAAAAGAACGTAACTTTATTTACAGAGTTTTGTGCGGTAAAAAAATTCTTTTAGTCCGAAGACAGTACTGAGTAGTAATGAGTTTATAGTACTTAAGTTATATATACCGAATGACATGCATTATAAGAAAAATATTTATAGGCTACAATATACCAAAGTGAGCTATCACTCAGCACAAATTAATTATGTAGAATAATTTAGTTGTGGAAAATTTTATTACAACAAAAGCGGTCATCAGTTCACAATAACAAAAAGAAATAAAGATATGATCATGATCAGTTGACATTGATGTCTACCTTGCCTCACACAATTCGACAAAGCTGCTTCCTTTATTTATGTTTACCCAAGTTGCACAAAGCAGTTAAGAGCAGGGATCAAAAGTATGAATTAATACATCTCATTACAACATAATGTGCTAAGCCCGAGTGGATATGTATAGTAGGTGCTACTATTATACGATCTTATAATGTAGTCAATTAGAGATCAAGTGATAGGCATGGAATGGGGACCATAATCTAAACTATAATAAGGGAGAATAAATTGTTGCAGCACAATCATGCATCCTCTTGTCATTGAAGGATTCAGATTTTGCGTTAGATTTTATTCCACTGGCCTACCATTAATCACAAAGGAATACAACACATTTTAATGGTCAATAGTGATGATCAATCAGAAACATGCTGTCCAATAAACAACAAATGCGAACGTCAACTTTTAAAAGCCAAACAAATAAGAATAAACATCAGACATATTTCAAAATATGTAGAGAGACACTTGTGTAATACATATATATACAACTAGATGCAACAACATTGTCTGATTACGATTAAATTAACCAGTATTGTGATCAGTAATCCATATATGCCTGGGTTATATTGCCACAATGTGTAAAAATGATCATGATAAAACAGCACCCTTTAAACTTCCTTTTGCAGCTGTGTCTTGCAGCTATATCCTACTACTCAGTGTAGCTGGACGAGGATATTGTCAAAAAACATTAATTTCGAATGCTCACCTCAATTACGTATACTGGCACGTTAAAAATGAAAGACTTAGGTACATGGGTCATTTTCAAATTAATTTGAAAGAGAATGTGGAAGCAAGCTAACAAAGTTTGTATATTTCTATGGTTTGCGGCTAAGTTCCAGGCAGTCTCTGGCAATATATATAGCAAGTAGGATATGACTTTGGGGTCCTTGGAGGCAATAATCACAGGCCCACAGAGGAAATTAACCTCTAAATTCATGGGGATGCCATCTTTGGATACAGTTGTAGAGAGTAGCTGAATTTTGAGTAGTTAGGCTGGCTATAGATGGTGTGTATGCCTAGTTTCTTTCATTGATATGGAAACCCTGTCTCATTATTAATAATTTAGCTGGTGGTTCATCACAGGCATGAGAACTTAATTTGCTTGTAGCTATCACGTATTTAATCCAGTATCGTCTTGGTGGTTGTGGAAGAATTTTTTTAGTGGTAGCTGGTCCAATCTAGAATATATATCTATGGATAGCTACAACGGTCGATATGCAAATATCGTTTCTTAATTAATTAATTGCCTCACTTATACTCCCTTTCTTTTTATTCCTCCTTAGGATTTATTCTCCTCATTTCCATTGGGAAATACATAATTAATATATGCACCACAAAATTAATTATACTAAATTTAGTTATGCCCTATATGGTGCGAGATATTGTAGGTTGATCTGTGGTAGTGGGAATTTATTCTTGTGGATGAGATACCACGCATTTTGTTTTTTAGGCTTATATATACTTGTACATAGTAATAAAAGTTTTTTTTTGGCGAACAGAGTAATAAAAGTTCAACTTTAATGGCAACTAATTTGGCATAAGCATAAATAAAGCTTATATCCTCTAAGTTATGGACGATGTGGTGGTACCGTGGTGATGAGGTAGGTGTGATATATATTACTACTCATTATTGTTTTGATGAATGGTGTGATATTACTAATTGATTGGGATTGCTATTTTGTTGGTTTTTTTTTTATATAAAGAGGAGATGAATTATTGGGATGAAATCTATTAATTCAAGGAATTATATATTTATAAACATAAATTTTATCAGCTTTAGTATAACCCATCAAAGCACTTTCTTTGTAATTAAGCCACTAATATATTAACAACCTATTAACATACTAACCACCTACTGACACATAATAACATAGCAGTGGTCAATATTTTTAATTAACTTAAACAAATTAACAACTTGACTACTTCTAGATAATATTAGAGTGTCAAATCATACATATAAAACACATTTGATGTATGCATGATGTACTTGTGCTTGATTATGTTAGAACTTTAATTTTAACCTTGATTAATGGTGAACAAATTTAGCATAATTTTTTTTTTTTTCACGCAGGAGGTTGTATCTCGTGTTCAATCGAACAAAAGCATAGATAATATATAAACAAAGATGGCTTTAGGGAAAAAGACCCATATTCCTACACTGCAAATGAGATCCACTGCTTGACCTCATTATGTGATAATGGTCAAGTAGTTGGAGTTGAGCTGTAGCCTGTAAGGATGTGGAAAGCAAGGAAGTAATACCGTTCTCAGCTCTCTTATTCGTAGCATTTCCTTTTCCTAAAGCCAATTTCTCACATAAAGCCATTTTTCACGTTCTTATTAAAAAAAAAGGAACCCATTTTTCACATAAAGCCAACTGAATCTATTGGCAGCAACCGGATTTTCTTTATAAATGGCACCAAATTATGACAGAGCATACCTTCTAAACTGGGAGAAAGAAAAATAATAGGGGAAGAATCTAATCTAAGGAATAAGTGGCGTCAGATAATTAAAGAAAAGTGGCCGATTCTTCCATATTCACAAACACAATATGCTGGTCTGTTTGCTTCCTTGGCACCTTTGTCTATAAAGGGACAGTTGTGCAGGTCCGTGATTCCTATTGGCTATTGCTTTTGGCTTTGAGATATAGAAGGGGAATACTTTTTGAAGTAAAAAGATGATTATAGCTGAAAAAATAAAGACACAATCATAAAGAAAAGAGATACACAAAAAAGATCTCGCAACAGGATAGATCTGATGACATTTTTAAGAGTTTTCTTTTTTGGAGGAAGGAATCCCGCTTTGAATATTAGGTGTAAAGATAAAAACCGACCAAAAGCAAAGTTTCCGGCACAACAAGACTGCCATTGTAGAAGCTTTGTTGGTGTATTAATTGCTTCTCTTTTTTTTTGTTGTGTGTGTTTTGGTGTTTTTGTTCAGTTGAGAAATTTATTAGCTCAACCAGGAGTTGGTGCTTCCACCATTAAAAATTGAATTAGATCCCACAATTCTGTGAGTCGAGAAATATATTTCTAATGTTCCAAATAATTTCTATATTGCCTAGTTATAAAGGAGACTTTCGCGATGGCTTTTGTTTTTGTTCTCAACGTTAACTTAATTAGGAACAAATTAAGATTAGTTCCTACTCGGGCTTCACGGGAGATATTTATCAACTTATAGCACATTATGATTAATTAGTTCCCACTCAGGTGCAAGATATTCATTATATATTGACGTTCATTTCAAAGCTTCATTGCCCTATTTCTCTATAGATTCCTATTTTCTCCATACTGATTGTGGAGGATAATTGGTGCTCTTGCTTTCACGTATACAATTAATGTTGCAAAGACGCCCCATTTGCCCGAGATTTATTCTCTATATTCCTAACACCTTAACCCCTAATATTGCGTTTTTTAAAAAGCACATTTGGAGATTCAATATCAACATTGATATGATCCCCACAATTAAAAAAGAAAATTGGATACGCTTGCCCGAAAAAGAATGTCATGAATCAGAGTAACAGGTATAAATTAATCGCTTGTACTTGCATTAACTGTTGTGCATCAAACTCAAGGAATATATTTAATATAAGCAAGTCATGCATAAAACGAAAGTAAATCAATCGTACCAGTAGTGGTATTATTATGGACCTACTTGCTTAAATTAAGAAGCCAATCTCTAAAAGAACCTTATGGTCCGAGTAAAAATTGCCCACATGACCAAGATTCTGGAGCAACTTAATTCAATTATTATGTTTAGAGCATATAATTTCCCCACATAGAGAGCTCATGTGGCATTAAAAAATAAGATATAATTACTATCATCTTCAATTTCAAACAGAAAAGGAAAAACCATTTGTTTTAAGTTTGCGAGGACCATGAAGCCGGAAAGGAAGGAAGCGGAGCAACATAGATAGGCGTGGAATGATAACAGTCTCCACTTTTGAGGAAAAGAAGGTAAAATTACTGCTACTTTAATAGGGACGATACTTGAATTTTTGAGACTGCAGCCCACTTGATAAAGGGGTATAAAAGGACTGGACGAAACTCTTTTCGCCCTTCAAAAGATTTTTGAATCTTTTCCGAGATATGCAGAGGTACTTGTAAACATAGAAAGATACCCAACAGAATTAATTAATTCGTTCATTTGCATTCCAACTATAAAGAGCTTTCCTTGTAAAATGGACAAGAAACTGCACCATAATTCTATGCGTGTAGGTCTGTAAATCTTATCGTGAATATAATTTGTCACATATTCACCATATTTTTCTCTTGTCATACTTTATAGCGGGGCATGCACAACCTGTATACATTTCTGTTTAATTGGCAAGTGCTAGCGCATAGTGTGCAATTTTGAAAATGAGTTGGCGTAAAAGTATACCTTAAGCTACTTTAAAAGAAGAATACAAAACATGGTTCCTGCCTTCCTGGTGGACAGGCCTCATCTTGTTTCCATCATTGAAATTAGTAACTAAATTTTGACTTCTTCTGCTTTTTTATCTCAAGAAAATTGGTAGTGTGCGTAGTTGTGATGCAATGTGTTTCGGTTCGGTTGCTGCTAGAGGACACACAATTAAAGGTAGACAATTAAGTTCATCTTTTCATGTAGTATATAATATTGGAACAAAATTTGATTTGCAGGTCAATTGATCAACGCAATTGGCTTTCAAATTGAAACGTTGATTCATTCCTTGCAAACATTTTCCTCATGTTTTTAAATTGATTTGACTAATGATTGTGGAATTGGACCCAGTCCCAACGAAGCACACACCATGAAAAAACCCTTCGGTTCCCCACCATTAACACCAGTAGCATAGTCGCATTAATCATATGTAACAAAAAAACAATGTGGCAAGTAAATGCATATGATTTTTTTTTTTTCCTGTCTAAAACATATTGTAAATGCATATAGTTTATAACTTTACATCTTATCTCATTTGCAGTCAAATGAGCCCCGTGTTGACCCCACCTGTTACTAGTTTTCTTGCAGGAGTTACAGTACTGTTGCATGGAGACTTGAAGACAATTCCACTTTGTCTGGAAATGACCGCCATATATCTAAATCCAAGTATTGATAATAGCATGGATTATCTCTCCAACTCTGATTGAACCAAATAGATAAATTCATGATGATGGTCATCCATAGTTGTTAAACTTTAAAATTATCAAACACCAAATGGATGAAGACTAGAAATTGTTAAAGCAAATGCTCCTTGAGAAGGCAAGATAAGTTGAGACTTTATTTATTTGATGTTTCGATTAGTACTATTAAGATGACAAAGCAGGTTTCTTTAACTACCGAATCATAGAAGAGATATCATCACATTCACCATATCGATGCATCCTAGTTAAGAAAATGATGATAAGCTTTATCCTGAAGCAGAAGAGTTCAAGGAATTTTGTACGTACGGTTACCTAGATAGAGTTGTAGGTGGGTGTATAGTTTCTTTGATTCACACTGTGACGAGAGAGTATATTGTTTTCTAAGACAATTGACGTCATTCCTCCTGAAAATTTTTACCAACAAGTCATTCAAAGAAATGCATACTATCGTTTTCAAACACCGAAAACAAATCCACACAATGTGTCGATAAATTTATATAATAGCCTCCCTCTTCAATTAGAAAAATTCGATGACAAGATTATTTATTACCGCCCACCACAATAATATAGCAAAGGAATGGTTGATTGAAAGAAGTTCCAATAGCAATACGTAACGAGTAGTAGTACATTGTTGTCACGAAACACCCACTGGAGAGAAATTATGACTGTTATGGCAAAGTCGATTACTATATTGGTGCATGAAGTCGATAAGCCACCAAACCCACTTGTTGTTTATTATTATTTTGGTTATGGCAAACTCGTATTGCTGTCATATAGTATATTGTCTATGTCTACAGGAGTATAGCCAAATTGCAATATCTAAGACCTAGCTAGCTACTAGCTTAGACATCACCCCCTAATTCCTTTCGTTTGTTAATTAATTGCTGCTGACTAGCTAGATATCACAATTTTTCAGAAACTTCAACATTGACGTGCCAAATTAAGAAACCAATATTCAATGACCCATGACTTATATATAAACATAATGCAACCACACAATAAAAGAAGAAGATGGAAGAAGAAGAAGAAGAAGAAGAAGAACAGTACTACTACTACTCATGACCAATTTCTTTTTTTTTTTTTTTTTTGCCTGGGAATCTTTTACACAGTTAATTGGTTATCGCATAAACACACAAACATCGTCCAGTGTCTGCACCCACGTGAAGCTTCTCTTGCCCATGTCCCCACACAGATCCTCCGTATCCAGCAGTGGGCCCCTACAAACCCTAACAAAAGGAGAGAGGGAGGACCCCACCCTGGGGTTGCCATACATCCTCCCCCACACGTGTATCCTACGCCCTCGCACGTGAAAGCATCCCACGTGTCCCCCCTTCCTTCAAAAATTCCTCCAGCTCCCTCCCTCCCTCCCTCCCTCCCCTCTCCTTTTACCACTCACGCTCTCCTGTCCTATAAATGGAGAACCTGTATCTAATATACTAGACACAAAAACAAACCCAAAAGACACATACTTGGTCAGACTCAGTCTCTTCTGCGTTTACCACCCCCCCACAAAAGAAAATATACGCTCCAGAGAGAAAAAAAGAGGAGAGAATCAACAACATCTACTACTAATACTTCCGCTATATATCTCCTTTTCTTTTTAAGATTCTTTCTCTCCTCGTTCTCTTCAACACCATATCTTCTTCTGCTACGTACCCACTACTACTACACATGTGTGTGTGCATATTATGCAGCAACGTGAAAAAATAAAAGCAGAGAGAATCTGCGTGCTTGCATGTTATTAGCGTAGCAAAATCTTTAAAGTGCAATCCCGGCTTACGTTAGCACCCCCCACAAACCTCTGTCACCAAAGATTTTGTTCCTTTTTCTCTTTAATTTCCAGTTTATATATCCCCTCCCTATAGCTACAAATACCACCACCCTCTTCCATTCGCCGGTGTGCACATTTCCCTTATCCTTCACCCCCACCTCTCTTTTTAATCCAATTATTACCAACAAAGTTGGAGCAAATTCAGTTTGCTTTAGATATGGCTCCTATTAGGTTGCTCTTGCTTGCATTTGCTGTATATCGTTTGCTGGTGATTGTAGGGTTGACCGTTGATCCTGCTGGTCTCCTCCGGCTTGGACTAGACGGTCAACTCACCGTTGACCCGTCCGACGTGGAAACGGCTTCCAACGACTTCGGCTTGCTCACCCGGGCCGAGCCAATGGCGGTGTTGCACCCGGCTTCCGCCGAGGACGTTGCCCGGCTTGTCCGAGCGGCTTACCGCTCGACCCGCCATGGGTTCACCGTCTCCGCCAGGGGCCACGGGCATTCCATAAACGGGCAGGCGCAGACCAGCGACGGCGTGGTGATTGAGATGAGTGGCGCCTCGAGGGAGGATGGTCACCATCATCATCGGAGGAAGAAGGCGGCGAGGCCGAGGGTTTCAGTGGAGGAGATGCATGTGGACGTGTGGGGAGGTGAGCTGTGGATAGATGTGCTGAGGAGCACGCTAGAGCATGGACTCGCACCAAAATCGTGGACTGATTACTTGTACCTATCGGTGGGTGGTACCTTATCTAATGGTGGGATTAGTGGACAAGCTTTTAATCATGGGCCTCAGATTAGCAATGTCCATGAACTCGACGTTGTTACAGGTGATAATTCAGATTTCTCATAATACATCAGCTTTAGTTTTTTTTCCTTTGTTTTGTCTAGTTAGGCCTATATTAAGATGCATGTTCTTTCTTTCTCAAAAGAAGATGTCATGTTCTTTTGCCACCAATTCTTTTTCGTTGTATGTATTTTTGTAATTATTATATTTTTTATGAAATGTTATGCATGTTTTCTTTGTCTATGTTGTAAGTTTTCCTGATATAGGATATGTAGTTTTTGACTTTAGCATCAGTTTATGGAGGAGGCCATTGGTTGTTGGCTTCACTTTCTTTGTCATATCGCTTTTTAAAAATTTTCCAATAATGTATTTCAATCTTTGTTGTTATCTTCCAAATTGGTTTGCCTGATTTAATTTGAATATGCATGAGTTATATATATAAAAAAAAAGGAACAGCATCTAGGGAAACATAGGTGCCTTTGTTTATATACTAATTATTAATGAAGATTATCAAGTTTTCACCTAGTCTTTTGTATTATGCTGTGTTTGATGTGATATATACTTCTGGATATCAGGGAAAGGTGAGCTATTGACATGCTCAGAGGAACAAAATTCGGAACTGTTCCATGCTGTTCTTGGTGGTCTAGGGCAATTTGGAATCATCACTAGGGCTAGAATTGCTCTTGAACCAGCTCCTAAAAGGGTATATATCTCCTCCCCTTCACTCTCTCTCTCTGCACCATTATTATTAGGTGAAAGAAACACATGCATTTTGGTTGGTTCCATGGTGGGACACATAACTTTGCAAAAACTTCCTAGTATTAGTTAATGACAAAACCAAAAGAGCAAGCATCAAGCATCATGACCCATATGAGAGTTAAGGTTTGGGTCCATACGTGCTTTTTAACTCAATCAATTGGCTGTTCCAAAGCTGGCAATGCTGTTGACGTGTGCTTTTGCCTCTAACGTGGTCTTTTTCTCACTTTCTGATGTTAAGTTTTGTTTTCTTTTTTCCTTTTGTTTGTGTCGTGATTACAGGTGAGATGGATCAGGGTACTGTATTCCAACTTTTCGTCTTTTACCAGCGACCAAGAATATCTCATTTCCTTGCATGGAAATCCAGCTAGCCAAAAGTTTGATTATGTGGAAGGATTTGTTATTGTTGATGAAGGGCTTATCAATAATTGGAGGTCCTCTTTCTTTTCTCCACGCAACCCCGTTAAGATTAGCTCAATTGGAGCTAATGGGGGTGTGCTATACTGCTTGGAGATTACCAAAAACTATGATGAATCCAATGCGGATAACATAGATCAGGTATTTATTTCCCTGTGACTTAATTTTTCCACAGTCGTAGGTGTACTTGACACCTTGTGTTCATAATAGGCGGCTTCTGGCTAGCTAACTAGAGATTTTGATTGCGGTAAACTAACAGCCATATTTGATAGTAGTAGTACTTATTTGTTTTATTCTATTGTTCCTTTTCTTTTCTCATTCTTTGAACTAAACCAAAATGTACACGCTTTGAATATAAAGCTTAGATAATTTCTAATGCGTTTAAGTCATTTCTCTCATTTTTGTTTTTTTTGTTTTTACATAATTGTTCTCATTGTCTAGGCCCTAGGACTATAATCTGAATGCACTAAAACATATATTTTCTTTCTTGTTTTTAAAGTTGGACCTTCTACTAGCATCGCTGTCGTTCTTTGCATTATTGTACGTACCCAAACACAGCCCACTTCTAAAAAAAAAAAAAAAGGTTACCCCACTACTCCTAGATTATATGATTGAGATTACACTCTAAGTGAATAATTTATACACTCCGTCTACTATAAAATTGTATGCAACATACACAAGAAAACAAGGGAGATCTTCTGTAATCTATCGTTCCATCTGATCCTAAGTTTGAACACAACTTTTGTGCTTTTTAATGCAACATTAAGTACCAAATCTAAGCCGGCCACCCACCCACCAAATTATTCTCTTTTCTAATTGATCACTCTTTCGGGAGTTGAATTATATATAAAAATTGATTGGAATCGAACTTATCCTGACAAAAGCATAACTGTCGTCTAATAGCGGCTTTTAGTGTACTTTGAGCATATATTCTAATGTGTTTAATAATGACAGCTAATTTTAATTAATCATAAGTTGGTTTTCATTACGCAGGAAGTGGAATCCCTGATGAAGAAACTGAATTTTATACCCTCAACAGTTTTCACGACAGATTTGCCCTATGTAGACTTTTTGGACCGTGTCCACAAGGCCGAGTTGAAGCTTAGAGCCAAGGGTTTATGGGAAGTGCCACACCCTTGGCTCAACCTTTTTGTACCCAAATCGAAGATAGCTGCATTCGATGAGGGCGTCTTTAAGGGTATTTTGGGCACTAACAAGACGAGTGGGCCGATTCTCATTTATCCAATGAACAAAAACAAGTAAGCATCTCTCTACAGTCTCTTGCATGCATATCATTTTACCCAATTATCACAATCCCTCTACCGCAATTGCATGCATGCATTAAACATTCCACTAAAAAAATGCATGCACTAAACATGGAAATATGATGTGACGAGCTCCACTGCGACATCTCTTTCATCACTCGTTAGGTATCGGGGTGTTGTGGTCACAGTTACTTACAGACAAGTTGATGATCCCATCATGCATGATACAATGTATATATGTTTGTATATGCATTAGTATTTTATGCTGGTCACAAAAATTAAAAAAATAGAAAAAAGTTGTAGAAAATCTTGTATTAATCAATATTAGTTGTTGCTATTCGTTTCAGTTAAAAGATGTGTAACATCTTCTTGAGAGCGAAAGGGAAGATGATGGAGAGGTTGATAATGTCGACATTTTTATATTAAAAGGGAACATGACCTGGATTTTGATTTGATATAAGTTGAAAAAAGAACCAAAGCTAAGATGAGGAGGAGGGCAATAAGAGAGGGAACAACGTCAAAAAATCAGGTAGACCCCCATTAACTGGGGTGTGTTGTGGTCCTAGAGAATGAAGAACACGCGTCAGCCCGGAGAGAACCACGTGGCCTACATGCAAAAGACACAAACACACACAGTCATCATAAAACATAAAAGAGCATTTTCGTGTTTAAAAAGCCAGCTAAGATGGGCGACACACACACACACACTATGTTGACTGGAACCAAACAAACATACGGGTAATGATCGTCCAAGAGGGAAGATTCTTGTGTCAGGAAGATCTTCTATGGGTCCCCCTTGTAAGGATGGCGGTATCCTAAATAATAATCCATGTCATCATCTTCCCACAAAAACCCACCTTTTGTTCCATAAAACATAGCCGTTAACTAATGTAGGTAACGACCTGTCATCCCCACTTCACGGGGTCCCATTGATTGGTTCAAGACCGTCAAGTCCCAACTACCAAGCCTGCAAAGCATACACACACACACATACATATTACACTGTACAATGCATTGAACAAAGCTGCTTGACATGTGTTCTGTTTCTAGTAGTCTCCATCTCTGCTAGATACATTTAGTGTGCATATGAATTGAACCCATTTTTGATCTTGTGTAGGTGGGACCAGAATAGCTCCGTGGTGACACCAGATGAGGATGTGTTTTATCTGGTGGCTCTGTTAAGATCCGCTTTGGATAATGGAGAGGAGACGCAGACATTGGAGTACTTGAGCAACCAGAACCGTCGGATACTACAGTTCTGTGATGACGCAGGGATCAAATCGAAGCAGTATTTGCCTCACTACACTACACAGGAGCAGTGGATGGACCATTTTGGTGATAAGTGGACCCTGTTTTACAATAGGAAGATGCAATTTGATCCCAAGCATATTCTAGCTACTGGACAACGTATTTTCAAGCCCTCCTTCACTGTAGGTGCTGCATCCTCGTAAAATGGCGCAAGATGATTTTTTACAAGTGAAACAGAGGCTGCATAGTATAATTAGTACTAACCTACCTAGGAATATTCTTGTACATAGAAAGGGCCCATTGCAGGGAGTCATATATATCCAAACAGTGATGCAAATTAGTAGTAGAAGGAAAATACTGTATGGATTTAGTAGGAGAAAAAAGGAGGGTTTTCTTTTTACTTACAGTAGCGAAAGACAAAATCAGATGGTGGATGTGATGCACTTGCCAAGAAACATAGGGCCCAGCGATCACCATCACATTATACAGCACATGCCATGCTGTGTCCGCGCCCGTGATCCCGACCAGCTTGTCTGCAGAATCCACAACCCAGCTTGTCACAGATGGTTCATGTTACATCCATCGCGATCTTCTGGCTTACTGTTTTACCCTGTTAGCTGACAGTAATGTAGGCGGTAGTGGTACACCCTGTTTCTGGCCATATATAACTTACTAATCTGGGACCTTTGTAAAATTACCGCTGAAAGCTTCAATGCTCAACGATAAACCACCAGATCAAAGCGGCCATTGGCAGCCTGTAGGTGCTCCTTTTACAAGCTTCGATTAATGATTATGTCACCTTGTCGTGTATAGAAATTTCATGTTAGTAGAAGAACGAGATTGCTTTCTTGTTCGTGATTTTCTAGTTCTTGGTAAGCTAAAAAGCAAAACAGTTGATTTTCAGCCATAAAATGCATAAAATTATGTACTGCAAGAAAAAAGGTAGCAATTCGAGAACAACAGGACAAAAGAGACAGGAACACAATCACCCTGCCTACTGCTATGAGAATCAGATGACCAATTGCTCAAATTCTAGCCAGCAGAAAATATAGACAAAACAGAAATCCTACCGCACCCATCACCTCATCACCTGCGACAACACCAGTCAATATCTTAATGTCGCCACGAGACATATTGCCCGTCTCATCTTCACTACAGCTCCAGCTTATTCACTAAATAATACACGATTACAAGACATCTGAGAAGACAATTAGCCAAAAAAAGACAATTCCATGTCAAATGCAATAACTCACTTCCTTCAGCCCTTTTTTCCTTCTTACATGTCAAATGTATTAACTCAATTTCTTCATCCTTTTCTTCTTGTCGACAACACATTGTGCTGCAGCTTGAACTTATTAGCATGCTTCTCGCCAAATAGTTCAATACCCATCTCAAACTGAATCTAGAAAGCACAATGTCATGCCGAGACAACAGCGGTGAGAATCCAAAAGATGGCTTCAAACATTGCCCTTCCCATTCCAGAGGCACATGGACCAGAGAGCCTGTTGGAATAGAAAGCAAATGGAGCAATCTCAAAATGTCAGCTGCAAACATTTAATGCCAGTCGCATCATGACATGAACTCATTTAAGCATCATCTTCTTCAAGTTGCTTGCCAAACTTTCTCAAGGCAAGTGAATATACTTTTTTCTTCTTCACAGATGTCACGTCGGCCACCATTTTGACTGCCTAAATGCACATCAAAGGAAACCATTAACATAATGGGTACGCTCCAAACTCACCAGAAACAAATAGCAGATGGTAATTAAGGTAGAGAGACAGATCACAGTTAAAGCATTTTAAATATCATTATAACCACTGCCAGCTTCAATTTTGGCAGTAGATTAATGCAATTATTAAATTTGAAAGATCATAATTGGGCTAGTGAATTATGAATATAAAATCAAACCAAGTCTGAAGTTGTCACCCACTACCAATATTCAAGCCATGGATTATAATGCATTTGACAAGATAAAAATCTACACAATGTTTTTAACACAAGTAAATTCATGTGAAATTTCGATAAAAAAGGTTATTACCGAAGATAGAGTATGCCCACTGGAGATCAACTGTCCTAATTCATGCTCAAGCTGACTGTCTGATGGAGTTTCAACTGAACAATCCGCATTGCCTTCAATCAAGAAGGTAATCTCTCCCTTGGGTTGGCGATTTGAAAATTTCTCCCTCGCCTCCCCCAGGGTGCCCCGCCAAAACTGATTAGGCAAAAAATCATCTTCATTAACAGACAGGCTCATGGCATAGACAATTCAGTAAGTAAATATGTCAAGCAGTGATCAACAAAAAGAACCTGCACTAGAAACTGAATTTGGCTATGTGTCATCAAGTTTTAACAGCCCATAAGTATGCTTCCTGAGTTCGCCCTAGACAGGATGACAGGGTTACTGACTCATTCTAATAATGATCCAACAAAGAATGCAACAGGTGGATTGCAGGAAAGACATTTCTCCAGTACACAAAGGCTAAATCCAAGTTAACAAGGTTTTGGATAATTTTGTAAGTCACAGGATTATACATTACTTAGAGTCAACCTTTCCAGCTTGCAAAGCAACATCTTCTAAAAACATTACTGTATCTGGCTGGAGGCCATGACAAAAATGTTCTTCGTTGCCTCGCTCAACATCCTGTTTTTTTTTTTATCTCTAATTAGGTAAACCTTCTTGAAAGGTATAGCTACTACATAGAGAAGCCCTTAGAAGTACTAGCAAAGCTTCTTGAAAGGTATAGCTACTACATAGAGAAGCCCTTAGCAATATTAGCAAAGAAGAGTAAACTTCATTTATTGCAAAAGGAATGTACACCTCCTCAACAGTTTCTCTAGGAAATGGGGAAGCAAATACCATGCACACAAAACAGATACTTAGTTGCATGCAATCTAAGCATGCCTATTTTTCAATAGCACCTTTACATCAATGAGATGAAACATGTGGGGAAGAACAAAGCACCTTATTTCAAGGTTCCTCACTCAGCATCATTATCAAATAGTGAAACGAGTAACGAAACATAGAATGTACCTCTTCATGAATCTTTGTAATCTCTCTAGCCATTACACATCGTCTGAAAACACAAAAAATCAACAAAGGCCTTGCCCAATCAGCTTAATTCAAGACAAAAATGTCACTAAAGCATTGCTAATAAAGAGATGGGAGCAGAAAATTAATGTTAGTCATAGGACTGCTAGTTTTGTCCACAGAACTGGTATGTATGTGCCCCAGAAAGATATCAATGAACAGAGACTGAGATATAAAAATCTGAGCTAGTTACCCAAGAGAATCATTCTATAACGCGGGGAAGAAATATAGTAAATGACATTGAAATTAGACTACGCATACCTTGAGTCACCAAAGAGCAAGGAAGTTTCCTCAAGAAACTGGGAGAGCTTGTGTGGAGGGACGTAATATATTTGAGTTCTCGCTTCATTTGAAGAATCTGTCAATCTCTCTCTCCTGGATCCAGCATGCTTGGGCAAAAATCCAACTGCGACAGTATCTCAAATATTAGCACCTAGACATTCAAATGTTTGCTGACAGTGCATATTCAGAATAGCAAATGCATAACATTACCAAATGTAAACTCATCAGTGGGTAAGCCTGAGGCCGAAAGAGCAGCTACGACTGCACAAGGACCCGGAATAGGAATAACAGGAATGTCTTCATCCACACACAACTTTGCCTGCATCAGTAACTCAAAAACGCCTCGGTCACATTCTACATAAAAGACTAAAAGCACAAGGTTTTCTATACCACAGCTAATTCAGACTTAAAAAATATATGCTTCAACGTAAGTCTATACTTGCAAGTGATTGATATAGTCATCAAAAGCTCTATTTTTCTCGAGCTACTCACTGCCAAAGCAGACATAACTTCTTCCCTAACCAGTGACGACATAGATTGATAAATTACACTTATACTACATTAACTAGTAGAAACATTTGTCTTTGATGAAAAGGAAACACTCATAGAAGAGGGAAATAACAACAATGCTCACCAATTCAGCACCAGGATCGCTGATTCCAGGTGTCCCGGCATCACTGATAAGCGCCACAATCTCCCCTTGCTTCAACCTCCTTAACACCGCCTGTTCTCTTTGAGACTCATTGAACTTGTGATAACTCAGCTGAAAATCTAAATTACCCCCATCACCAACTAAACCCAAAAAAAAGATTAAAAAAATTGAAAAAAAAAAAAAACGAAGAGATGAAAGAAAGAAACTCACGAGAGGAGTTGAGATATCGTAATGCCGGAGCAACTTCCCAGAGTGCCTCGTGTCTTCACTGAGGATCACATTGGCCGACTTCAAAACACGGAGAGCCCTGCATATATAGAGTGAAAACAAGTGAATAAACTTACTGTATTAAAATCCATCTCAGATAAGAAAAAAAAAAAAAAAGAGAGAGAAGAAAAGTACCTTAGGGTAATATCTTCAAGGTTTCCAATTGGAGTTCCTACCAAATACAAGCCAGCTTTAAGTGGACCCTGCAAAATGGAAAACGGAATGTTTTGTCAGTTAGGACTAGAAACAGGAAGGCTCAATACGGAGGTGAGCGAAAGGATATTGCTGAGCTCACGTGTTTTGGAGAGAAGTTGTCGTCGTCGGCGGCGGCGGCTGTTGAATTGGAGGTTTCGGAGTTGGAACACAAGGAAACGCGGCTAATTCTGAGGTGATAGGGAAGCAATTTTAGGTTGTTTGTGAGGGAGGAGTTATGTGGAGCATTGCACCGGAACGGAAGAGATAAGGCCATTGAATATGGTACTCGCCTAATCATCGTCAGTGAAAGAGGTATTGTAGTTACAGTAAGAGCGCGCCGTTTGGTTTCTAGTTGTTTTTGCGCCTTTTGCCGTGGATTGCGAGGATGATCATAGGCGTTTGGGGGGGTCTAACGCCTTTCGTCGCGCCGTAGTGATGGTCATTGGCTCATTGCATGGTTGACGATGTGTGTTCCACGGGTGATGCTGGTCCTCGCACGGTCGACCGACACTTCGTCTACTGAGAATCTATCTAATTCGGAACCTAAAAATCTCTCCAGGAGTTCAACAATGAACTTTGAAATTTCTCGTACCAAGGTGTCTGTCTAGTGAATCCTAAAACGGAATGGTTTTACACTACTGTTTCAGCTCTCTCTCAATAGTTGAAAACCATCATATCCAATACGACCAACACCAGTTGTAGATAACTACTTTCGCATTTACAGTTGCACCTAGCGCAGGATCCAGAAATATCAGAGCTTTGCTTAAATTCAGTGAAACGCGCACGACTGAAAATAAATCGCCAAAAACGATCACAATCATCCTCAAAGCGTTCTAGGATGCTATTTCTTTGGATTAAGGTGCTAAAATCATAATCGTAGTCGCAGAGTCGCATCTCAGGACACATGGATTGGAGAGGCCAAAAAAATTTGGCGGAGCTTCTACTAGCAATTAACATCGGTTAACTTTCTATTTGTCCCAGGAAAGTTGGGTTTAGGTAAGATTACAGAATGAATGACACATGGCGCACACAACACAAGATAGAGCTTTCTGTGCCCGCACAGAAAGTTACCAGCAAAGCCTTCTAACTTCAGATCATTTCTTTTCAACTTACCATCTTAAGACCATACGGGGTCTAATTGGCCCTCCATGACCATTAGGGGATTTTATCTCCAATGGAAACAGGCCACCCTGTGGAACATGCTGTAATTGTTTTCCTATCGACAAGTACATAATGGTAAAGGTGCAATCCCTTGAGTGAGGCGACCCCATTCAAAGACAACTACGAAGTACATGATTCAGCATAAAGGAAAATGTAAAAAGGTTAGCAGAGATTCTGGGTTTAATAGCTTGCTGGACCCCCTTTTCTACTGCCCACGATTAATAGGATTAATATCCATGCTTATACACAACGTGAATTACCCACTTCGAAATTAAACTTTATCATCATGGAACCACCATCTTGTCTCCTTCGGAGATCTACCATGACAATTCTTCACGTAACGATCATTGTCAGCAGGGCGTTGCTGCAAATTGCCAAAACATATTAGTAGTTATACACTTGAAATGGCAGACGAAGATAGAGGGGGAATACAAGAAAAGTTTGATCTACTAGAACTTCAACTCCACCTTCACAGTAGCACTTGATAACATGGAGAGAATGCTGATGCAGATTGAGCTAACAGTCATAGCTGGGGACCATGAATCATACAGAATATCTGCAGTAGAAAAAGAGAAAGTTACATTAGATCCCGTTTGAGGGCTCAAATTGACCAGATATTTGGTCCAAAGGGCAGCCAATAAGAGAGGTTTTACACCCAAGCAAAGGTGTTTTTAACTAAACAACTTTTTCCCTATCCACAGAAAATGAGATATGAATGACAACATCTCACAGAAATGTACACCCCTGTCCTCCCACTTTCACACCCTACAGGATCTTTCTTCTTTTAGTTGATACCCTGTGAATCTATTAACCAAGGCACCAAATGTGTACCACCCATCTCAAAAAGAAAATGTTGGCATGACAACAATATCATAATAAAGAACATATGGAGGCACAAATTTGAAAAACTTAAATAGTTTCCTTGGGTCTACTTTCCCGTCCAAGTGCACATGGAAACCAATGGTGGGGCTTTCAGTTCTGTTTACCCTCTGCGTTCTACTTACTAATCAAGTATACAGGACAACGGACAATTAGAATGGAGTTAGCATGTTTCATTATTTAGTTTCAAAATCATTAACCTTCCAAGTGACTTTATTATAAGCCACAGACGTACCTACTCAGGGTTACAACATCATTTATCTTTTCCACATATCAAAAGACACACGTCAATCTAGTTTTGGAGGGCTAAATTATCACTGACTCCAATAGGAAGAATGAATTGACATACCACTAAATTTAAAATGACTTTCAGCCTTGCAACTCAGGGGACACTTGAGACCGCCCAAAAAGTTTAGACAGCATCTAATCAAACCATGTAAACCAACGCCTTAAACTAATGGAATGACAAAAGTAAACTAATCAAAGAAGGCAACCAACAGTAACTAACTCATAAACAGCAGATGTAGAAAACATAGACAAGCATGTAACAAGATCTGTCACTGGCATAATGTGGCACCATTATAGAATTGTCTTAGCATATCAACTTGGAAAGTAGTTTCAATTTGCTAGTCACTACTTAGAAGCGTGATCACTATGCATAATTCATGAATCTCATGGACAAAGGCATCAGGAATCCTGAGGGTTGGACACGGAACAGTATAAATTGACTTCCCTGGGAAAATTACTTTGCTTAATGTAGCAAGCCTACACAAAACCAACTAGAATAGTAGATGCTTCGTTATGCAGTCAAAACTTTCGCGTTCCATACAATCGGTATGGTTCCTAAAGCTTATTCCTAAGCAAGTAATCGCATTAGAAAAAGTGCAAAAAAGAATAAATAAATGGACAAAACCAATAGTTGGCATCCATAAATTTTGTCAGTCAGCAAAGAATTATCAAATTTCAGTCTCACTCAAAATGCAATCCCAGATTTCCAATGAAAATAACAAACTATTGGAAAAAATGCAACGATGATAACTACTCCGTAGATAAATTGAACGCCAGAATTTATAAGAAACATTTGCAAACATAACACAAGCATGGTAAGATAAGGGTGGATAGACAATACCTAAACAGATATGTCCATTGCTATATATATGAGGGTGCATTGGAGCTGGTGGCACAAAAATCACCTGTTTTTTAAACCAAAACACAACAGCATAACCGTCAGCAAAAATACTGAACCGCTCCCACAAACACTAACCGTAACCGTAACGGAAAAGGCTAAAACTGTACACCACTCACCTGAGGCGCTTCCATAGGGTAATGTTCAGGGAATTCTACTTGCAGCTGATAAGTCTCATTCGCATACAAAGTCCCCGGGGCTCCAATCACATCGATCACCCATCTTCAAACACATAAACATAAATTTATAGGAGTTTAGGTCTCGAAATAGAGCATAAAAGCAGAATTAATTAATAGACAAAAAAAGGCGATTAAGAAACAGTACTTTTGCAGATTGTCAGTGACTCTGTGTTTGAAACCTGAAGGAGGATTCAACTGCCACTCTGCTAGCTCCTTTTGCAGTCTGTTACACGCGATCTTGCTTAAAGCCTGAGCATAAATAAAAAAAAAAAACGAAAATAATAGAGTATAAATAAATAAAAAAGTCAAGAGGAATGAACCGTCACGAAACGCAACCAGAATTGAGTAATACGACATGTGGACAAAAACAAAGAGCAAGCGAGAGAAAGAGAGAGAGAGAGAGAGAGAGAGAGAGGGACCTTGCGTGACGGAGCGGAGGAGCTGGTCATGGCTTTTCAAAGAGAAGAAGAGAGGAATAGAGAGACAGAGAGTTGTGGTTAAACGATTTATCTAGGTGGGGGAGATTTTGATGGCTTTGATTTTGAAGTGGTGGTTTTTGTTTATATATAAAAGAAAAAGGAAAAGGAGGAGGAGGAGGGGATGGGGAAATTAGAGGGGATGGGAGATTTTTACTGTGAGAGTGGTGGTGTTGTGGTGTGGTTGATTTGGGTTGGGACTGTTTGGCGTTACGCTGGGAGAGAGATTTTATGATTTTGTTTTCGTCGTGGCTATCGAATTGGGGGCGTCCGGTTTCATGCAAATGAAGCACTGTGATCTTGCCACGTGTTCATTTGCTTTGATTCGTTTGTGGGGTGAGGGGGATAATTTTAAGGAATGGGACGATTTGCTTTTTGGGTTTTAGATTTTACTTGAAGGTTCATCAAAAAAAAAAAAAAGATTTTACTTGAAGGGGTAACATTGTTTATTGGCTTAGATTATGGAGAATAGAAATGGCAAATTGCAGTGAAACTAAACTGGAAGTTTGTCACACTCTCTGGAATTTGTTACTGTACCTACTACAAACAACGATTTTTTTGGGTATTCACACTAAACAAAATATTTTTTCCGGTGAGAGAATAAATTAAATGAATAAAAAAACTAATTTGGTGAGGAAAATAAATTGCGGAGAGAAATATGAATTTGATCCTTTTTTTATTGCATTTCAGTTTTGTGCTTCACTCTTTGGTTGCGGATTAATGACCGGTGGTGTCGGGATGAACAAATGAATACTTCTCATTTTGCATAGGTTACAATTTATTTATTTTTTTTGTGGTACATATATGCCAAACAAAGTAAAGAAAAACTACAGACTGACAAGTTATCTTAATGATCAATCCCAAAATCAGCAGAGTTTCATAGCTTAAACTTTTGCTTTTTTATTTTTATTTTAAGGTACATCAACTACGAATTGAAGTAAATAGAAGCAGAAGAAGGGGAAAAAAAAAAACCTTTAAAGTTCAATCCCAACTCCATCATTAGAAAAAGAGGGAATAACGCCCTTTCAAGCAGCAGATTGCAGGTGCGAACAACCTCGCAAGACGTCTGTACAAAAAAAAAAAAAAGCTCAATCAGTGTTTTGGCCACCTAGTTTGACACTGACTTTGAAATTAGCCCCTTAATTTTTTTTCTTTGATTTTGCACAACAATTTTGCATTTTACCTATGTTTTTGGCCCCACACTTATATTAAGTGGCTTTTATGTTAAATCACTGGCTTTTACCTGTGATTTATGTTAACTGACTTTTATGATGTGGCTACATTATACTGGCTCTTAAATGAAAAATTTTAAAACCAAATAGGTAGGAAAGGCAACAACTGAAGTCAAAGAAAGTGGTGTTTGCTATGGTTGGGAAGGAAGCACATGTGGTCTTCGGTTTCCTTTTAAGAAGAAATGGAAATACTATGTTGGGGGCAGTCATAATGTTATGTGGGCTTTCATTATTTTTGCAGATCTTTGGGAGAGCTATTCTATAATTTTTGTCAACCTTATCCTTTTTTTTTACACGTATTGAAGATTTTCTTTACCAATAAATTAATAATAGAAATTGTAGATGTTAAGATTTATATGGAATAGACACAATTTTCATATCTCTCACTGTAGATGAACAACAAACAGAGTGGTGGACTGGGTGTCCAAAGCGGCTAGGCTTTGCCAATGCCCCCACACTGAGTGTATGCACCCCGCCCGTTTCTCGCTCATCTTTTGTATCTTGATCTTTTGAATGAATGAATGAATTAATATCCATTCACCAAAAAAAAGTGCGTCAATGACTCTTTAGTTGAGAATCAAATACTTTTGATTTAGTTCTCGATTCAATGTAGTTTCATTTGTTTCAAATTTTTTTTTAAAAAAAAAACTCTTAATTTGCTTTATTTTTCTCTTGCAGGAAATAGAATTATACCACATCTCAACACAGAATTGCAATTACTTCCAAATCAGCATAAAGAGCAGTTACATGAAGTGGAAGGGCCAAAAATACCAATTAAAGCTAGATTACGGTGCAAAATAAAAGAAAATGTAATTAACGGGCCAGTTTCAAAATGAGTGTCAAACTAAACGGCCGAAAGACTGATTAAACCAAAAGAACAAAAAAAGTTGCCTCAACAATTGACTTGGAAGGGGAAACGAGTCAATAACTAACATTTAATTTATGGGGAGATAAAGACGTCAATACCATGGAATATATGAGTAATTATATTTATGTATGTAGTCTGAAACTTATGGATTTTTCTTTTGGAGATTTTATACTGTTACTAATTCATTTTCTTTTGTAGTCGAAAACTTCGTTCCTCATTCCTCCTAGTATGTACAAACGGGAATTGAATATTTTTACTTAAACAATTACTCCTTATCTGTCCCATGATCATACTGAAAGTCTTTCCCCAATAAGTATTTGAGGCAACTTTTTTTTTTTTTTTGCATAGACCGTTAATCCTCCTTTTTGTTATGATGGAGTCGGGATTGAACGCCTACTGGGGGCTGGATGCATAATAAACTTCCAAGCTGCTTGATTCGTGAGAAAATCCCCACCAAATTTATATTTATCGAGAGTAGCTTTGGAGACCTGACTGATTTCAACTTCATCAGAATATCTGTAACAATTCTCTCGATCAGCTCCGATTCAGGCCTACCATAATATGAAAACAAATGTTTGTCAGCTCGTAATAATTAATTTATCAAACAGTCAATGGTAACTTTTTTTTTTTTTGAGCAAAAGTCAGTGGTAACTAAGAGGGAGGTATTTGTATTACTTAATGGTCTGTGAATCCCACCCAGACAAGTTGGATGCTTGCTCCAATGCTTCTCTCCAACTCTGTAGTACTCTACCCTTTTCACCATCCTTCAAGTTCAAGCGTCTTTGATGCTTGGCAAATGCTTCTCCGTAGCTTGCAGTCTGATACCGAACCTGTGATGGCTTTACTCGATAGAACACGGGTACAACAATCTGTCCCCTTAGTCTATGGCATTCCATGATCTTTACAGCCTCCTCTAGGCACCAGGTGGAAGAAGCATAGTTCTCCGAGAAGATGATCACTGAGAGCTTTGATTCCTCTATTGCTTGAGCAAGGGATGCTGCAATCTCTGCCCCTTTACGTAGATCGCTGTCTTTGAAGGTAGGGATGTTCTTCCCGCGCAAGGCAGCGTATAGATGGCTCTTGAAATTATCTCCGGTGTCTGTACCTTTGTAACTAAGAAACACAGCGTGTTTATTTTGTTTAGAACTGGAGACCCAAGAAGTGAGCGAGGCCATGATCAGACAAGACTTAAGTGTAGTAGTTGCTGTCTACTATATATAAATTAGTCTGTGATTTCTCTTTGGGTATCTTTGAGGAGTGATGCCTGTGTTGTTGTGGAGATGGTGCAGAAAAAGGGAGGATGGGTTTAGGGGGATTTTTGTATTTTTTGTTTCGGGGTTGGGGGGTTTGAAGTATTGAGGGTTTTTATAAAAAAAATCCCCAAAAAGGAGTACCATGGTAGGAAAGGAAACTACTTGACATTTGCAAAAGGACGGCAACAGGAGGAAAAGGACTGCCTACACCGTGACCATGGTGACGGTGTGCGCTATATCTCCACACTAGTCAAATGCACTGTCCTATTTCTTTTTCCTTTGGATCCCTCACACTAATTATTTTCAACTTGGGAGCATAACGAAATACAATTTTAGATTTTTTATATGCTCCTAATGTTGGATTTTGTTATGCCCCCAAGTTGGGACCCAAAACCATTTTTCTTTTGGGGATTTAATGCAGTTAGTAATTTATCATCCTTTTTTTTGGTTTCCCATATATACGAAAACTTCATCCCTCATTAATTTCTAGTATGTACAAAAGAAAACATGCGGTTCTTCATTCTAAACTCTAGGAGAACGAATCAGTAGTGAAAGTTTGATTTTCCCAATACTTGTCCTAATATTTGGCATAATTTGTTTTGGTTCAAACTCCTATAGCAAAGATGTACGCCTTAATATATATTTCATCTTTTCAACAAGTGTGTACAGTATTCTCTTCAAGTTATGGTGAATAGCGCGTGTTTGATCTAAAAAAGAACAGTACATCGTCTTCATGAAGCTTTTCTTTTATAAATTCTCAAACTTTCCCCCCTTCAATCTAGTCAATGACAACCCCCCATACACATCCTTTCCTCGAGGTTTTTTGTTCTTGTAATTTAGTGTGTGTTGGTTTATGAAGAAGCACATAACATTTTGGTCACCATGGTTCCGCTTAAGCAAGGACTCGGATTTGAGTTTTCATGTACTTAGAAAATCACACCTCATTGAGAGATTCACCCAGCATATTGAGGTGCGCAACTCGGGTCGAATCTGAATTAGTCGGGGCAAAGCTCCGGATACCCGATGAGAAACCAAAATACAAATGACATCAAATTTTAGGGTTTTAAACTAGGAAAATTTTGACTAGTAGGGTATAACAGAAAACCGAATTCGTTCAATATAGATATTTGTTCCAATAAAAGTAACCAAATCAGAAACAACAGAGGGACCAGAAACTGATTTCTAGCAGGCTAATAGGTTGCCCCAACTTGTATTTCTCTTATCCAAAGGTAGATTCCTTACCAGAGGAGTTACTTCTTGTGGGAAGTATACAATGTGCTACTAGCTTTGCAGCATCCGCAATAGCTGGTTCAGGGCATAAATTTCAGCACCAGAAAAACATTCCATCTCCTTTAATGCAAAATTTTTAGCTATATTGCCCCAGTTAGCTGAAGCATTCAAGCAGGAAACCTGAGCTAGGCACTTCAACTAAACACCATTTTGACAACAAGAGATGATTACACTGGGCAGCAATTCCTTCCTATAATTCTAAAGAAAGAACAAAAGCATTAGTTACCACCATAATCTGGTCAATCCTAATTCCTTCAATCCTCTGAATGATCCGTAGTAGTTTCTTTTGTCCTGGACCCGCTGCTTGGCAACTGATTCGAGTCATCAGAAGAGTCTGCAAACTCCTCTTTGTACATTTCTTCTATCATAGGCTTCCACAATCGCACTCGAGCATTAATGAACCAATTGGAAACCTGGAACAATAGGGAATAGGTACAAACAAGATCAGATTCATGTCATGTCATAATCGAAATGTAACAAGTACTTGAAATATTGCACGACTCGAGTAATTACTTGATTCTTGGTCAAGCCCGTTTGTGATGCCAGCATGAGCTTCTCAGAATCGTTTGGATACCTAAGTGTGAAATAGTGGTAATGTCGAATTTGGTTCTAAAAGTTGGAAAGAATCAGTAGAAAAGGCTACCATTTCTTCTAAAGCACTTACGGGTGCAAGAAGTGTTCAAATAGCCAAGAGCGAAGGATGGTCACAGAAGTCTCTGGCAAACCTCGGATGGGTCTCCAAGCTTGGCGTTGGCTCTGGACTATTCCAAGCTGTTGAAGAGAAATCCTGGTGTTTCTATTCTCTCTGTCAAGCAGGCTGAGTTGTGACAGTCCAATGCTGAGTTTAGGTGAATCTTGCGAAACTTTTCTCCTTATAGCTCTGATTTGAGATACTATGGCATCTCTTAGGTTGCAGAAATGCTTGGACATAGCCTGGAGGGCCAGAGCAGTATAGACTTTGGCAGCTCCTGCACCTGCTATCTCTTCAAAGGATGTTATAACATCTTCCATTTGATGGTAGTATTTCTCAAATCTGTCCTCCAACTGAAAAAAAAAAAAAAAGGATGAAATTCCATGAGTGAAGACAAAAGAATCAAAGTCGCCCATGTTGATAAAAGAATATCAGCTCTAATTGATTTATAACCCACCTCCTCCAATAAGGATACTAGCTTAGCAAATTTCACATGTAATTCATGCTTCTCGGGTGGTAAGGGACCATTGCTGCATAATTCTGCTCTTAGTGCAGAAGACAATCCAAAAGCTCCTCTTTGGCCCCCACGAACCAACTTCCCTACAAGCTCGTCACTGCTAATGTCCACTACCTTGTCATTGACGTTAACAATTTCTTGTAAAAGCAATACCGTGGGCTTCAAATATCTTGAACTGAGTATGGAGGTAGGGAAAGATTCTGCTCCATAAGAAGTGGAAGAGGATCTGTTTAGGGAGGCTGATGGTGAAGGAAAAGCACTGCCGGTGAAAGAGTAGTCACTGTTTAATTGGTCCACTCTCGGATTAGAAGCATCTCTTGCTTCTTCTCCAGGACTGAAAAAACTAGGATCCAAATTGAATGGCCGCTGCCTGTACTGGATTTCAGGAACCAGCAAGTGAGAACCAAGAGAGAGTGAGAGTCTCTGAGCTGGATTGTTGGCCTCATTTGCTGCTCCAAGAAGATCCATTAAGTGTCTAGTGTGGCTGATATTTGATTCTTGAGCTACTGATGGGGCTTGGACAAGATCTATTGGCCTAGGCATTCTCTCCTCAAAAGATCGTATGGTACGCAATAAACCAAGAGACTGATGGAATGAGCTGCTGCCACCCAATTGTGGGCTGTAACCATCGAAATTCTGGTTTTCAAACTGGTTTTGACTAGAAATGGAGTCTGAGATAATAAACTGGTGAAGCATATCAGAAGCTGGATTTGAAGGTGAATCTTGTGAAACCATAGTGACAAGGAAAATTGACAATCTAAAAGGAAAGATTACGAGAGGAGTGCTATAACTTGATTGGGGATATTAAGGAGCTTGGAAAGCAAACAGAATCAGAACTCAGAGACCAGGTTTGCTTCCAAAATGTATATTGATAGGATGCAGAGGAAATGATAAATAACTAACTCTGAAGGCCATTGGAAGAGAAGACTTTTAAGCCTTTAAGTAGAAATTTCTCCTCAAGAGCCACAAAGAGATGCTGCATTCAAAAGCTCTATCCAAAACCCCAAGAATGAACTTCACTATTTATAAGCAAGTAAAACTTGACAAATAGCAATATTACGGTACAAGTAAGGAAAAAGAAAGAAGATTGCTTTGGTATATAAATGTTCCCAAAGCAGAAGAGCTAATGAAGTACAAGCATGAATAGTTACTAAAAATCACATTCGAAAATAGTTAGGAGAATGATGAAATCATGGGTTCCAATTTGGTAAAATTTTAAAAAGGTAAGTACAGAACAAGGGGAACAGAAAACTATTCAAACAAGTACTTTAATTAGTCTTTGCCAACTAACTTCAACCCCTGATTGAACTAGCAAAGTACAAACAGAGACCACTTACCTTAAAAGCTACATGGAACTC
>JAKUCV010003685.1:4344-16798 GCA_028386065.3 Turnera subulata
TGCAACTAATGGATCCGAGTCCTGTCCGAGGGTACGCATCAGCTTGCCCGGTACGTTCCTGCACTACAAACAACTCATCCTACGGGATGAAACCCCGCAGGCGAGGGGTGAGTCCGAAGCGCTCACCGACGAAAGATAAACAGTGATATATAATCAACCATAATACTTTCGAAATAAACACAACAATCACAACAATAAAAACATACAATCACATCACAAGGATACTGCCATAACAACTAACACATACTTCACGACAGAGGAATCCAACTCAAACAACACATCAGAGGAAACCAACACGAACAACATAACAGAGGAAACCAACACAAACAACACGATAGAGGAATCCTACTAAATCATATCAAAGCCAAGACCAAATGATTACTTATTAATTTTATTACCAATTTTTATCTTTCGGGCCCCGTCACTGGACAAGCTAGGGTCGTACCAGGTTATCAATTAATTCTGGATGTCAGGTCAAAGAACCATACCATATCTTACCATACCGGGATCAACATCCCACACCGGATATTCGGTATATCCGAACCACTGGGTATTCGGTATACCCCAACCACAGGCATCAACAAGCCAACCGGATATTCGGTATATCCGAACCAGTGGGTATTTGGTATACCCTAACCACAGGCAACAAGCCAAACGGATATTCGGTATATCCGAACCACTGGGTATTTGGTATACCCTAACCACAGGCAACTACATGCCAATCAACCAAGTAACCGACCATAGCATCCTAAAATTAATTTTCAAACCATCGGGTCGTACCACTACTTCCCACACATATCATCATCTCATATCACTTCCAACTTCCAATTTTCAATTCCCGTTTCTCAATTATCCACAGTCAATAGTTTATTCCAATTATTCAACACAACACTGTCTACTGCCAACAAACACAATATCCATAACAGCTAAACAATTATCTAATTCCTATCAGCTCAAGTTACACAACAGACAAATCCTTCAACAGTTTCATAACATCATTTACTCGTAGTCCGACATCAATCACAACACAATATCCAATAAACCAATAACAGCCAAGCAGCGGTTCAATCAAGCAACTCAATATCATAGCAACAGCAACAACCGTAACCATAGCAGCCAATAACCAACATAATTCCATATTACCAAACATCCATCAACAATACATATAGCGCCAGTTATTCACAATTAACAGTTCATCACAATATCCACACTACCTAATAGCACAGTCCCATTTCCTTTATTCTTTCATCAATTATCTCTTTTTCATTATTCCAAATTATTTCACAGACTCGTCCAATCTAAAATCTCGTATCACTAATTAGACACAATTGACGGATCAACATTATTCTCAGCACAGATTCCACAAATCAATAGCACAACGAACCAAGAACAGCAACAACATTTCCACAACAATCAAGTAACGGTCAACAATCATTTCAGTGGGTCAATCAAGCACCAAGTTACACATACAGCATTACGGGCACATATCAAGGGTTATCCATCCTCACCTTAGCCTGTTACTTAACTCTGAAGACATCAACCGGAACCAAAGCCGGTTCCTCGGGGTACTGCCCGATAACAAAACCTATACATCAAACAACAACATGCACGTATAAGATGCACATAATCGGTATGCCATGATGCCATAATATAATATAATATCGTACGTATATCCGTATATTATTTCGGTACAATACTTTTAATAAAACTCTTTCCAAAATATTTTCATAAAATAGTTATAATTTTCCCAAAATATAATCACCATAATTTTTCTGGAAATATATATTTTCCAAAGGTAAAATACTTTTCCAAACAATTATATTATCAGAATAATTATATATTTTCAAAACTATTACTTATGTATACCATATACACATATTTTCCAAAAATAGTCAATTACCATAATTTTCCAGAGAAAATAACATATATATTAAATTTTCAGAAAATATTTTCAAGGTATATATATTTTCCAATTAACATATTAATAGTTTTTTTTCCAAACATAACTTATTTATTTATCAAAGTATATATATGTTTATTTTTCTCAAGATATCAGTATCCATACTTACCATATTTTTCTCAAAGTATATATATATTTTCTTCAGAATTAATTAGCAGTAAAAACAGAAATATATAAATAAACATATTGTTATTATTATTATTTTTTTTTAAGAACCCAGGAGGCAACCCAGGTCGCGACCCGGACCCAAACGGGTCGGAAAACCCAGCTTACCTCGGGTTCAACGGCAACGGCGGCGATGGCGGCGCGGGAACGCGAGGGAAAGGTTGCAGGAGGACGGCGGCAGCGAGGCGACTCCAAGGGCGGTGGAAGGGCAGCGAGACGCGTCGCGACGGCTGAGCAGGAGGCGGAGGAAGAGGATCCGCGGGTTTCGCCGCGGGTCAACGGCTCTGGGAGGAGCGTCCGACGGCGGATGGCGATGAGGACGACGGCTCCGAGGTCGCGACGGCACGACGCAGAGGCTGGTGGCGGCGGTGTTGTGCAAGGCGGCGCCGATCTCATCGGCGTGCACAGTATTCATAGGCGCTGGGGTGACGGTACTGTTCACCCCATATTTTTCCGATTTTTCCTTCTTTTTTTTTTTCTATTTTCCTTCCTTTTTCTGTATTTTCCGATTTTCTTTTTTTTTTCTATTTTTCAGTTCAGTTTTTTTTTCTTTTTTTTTTTCTATTTTCTCTCTTTTCTTTTTCCTCTCTTTTTTTTTCTCTCTTCTCTTTTTTTTCTTCTCTTCTCCTGCTCTACCTCCGGCTGCCCTCTTCCTCTTTATAACTGAAAATTCACTATTATACATGTGAATTACAATGATGCAGTTCGTCTGCATTACGGGCGAATCCGATCCGGACCAGAAAATAACCGATACCTCCTTAGTTATTTTCCAATGTGATTTTCCGAGAAATTCCGCAACCCGAAAAATACCAACTTAGGTCCGAAAAATCCACGGAAAAATCACGAGCGCGGGAAAACCCTCGGTTTCGAAAAACGACTCCCGATTTACCTTGAATTAATTACCCAAGATTAATTCAACAGTAGATCACGGTAAAAAGACTTCTACAGTCCCGGTAAAAATCCAAATTTTACCCGGGCTGTTACACAAAAAGCACATAATATATCCTTGTGTTGGATTTCGGGGACTTTTTTCACTTCTCTCCCGAATTTCGCTTAGAAAATACTCATATGTCAATTTGTTAATTGACACGTCACCATCCGGTCCTACATCAAACCAAATCTTTCAAACCAGAAAAAAAAAAAATGATTATTCCATAAAAAATTATATAGACCCTTACATAAAATTAAGAAGTTTGTAAATAACAGAAAAAGTTATATATGAATCACCATTCCTTTTTGTTACATGTTACATTCATAAATTAATTACTTTATTATGTATATTTGCATTATTAATAATCATTTTTACAATACTAATACTTAATTTAATGCATAATCATATTATATATTAATATACTACATGACCTTCTAAAAATCAAAAAATATTGTACTTCCAAAATTGTTAAAATTTTTGTGGTCTATGTGTAAAAAATATAAAAAATTAGAAAAAAATTATTGAATGATCACTATTAAAGAAAGATCATGTCACATAAAAAAATTTTAAAAAATTTACTAATATAAACACTATATAAAAATAGAATTTTTAACACTAAATATATAGCAAGACTTAAAGATTATAAATTAAAATATGTTGATATCAGTAAAATGGAGAAAAATTGATGACAAAGGGAATTGTAGATAAAACTAAAATCTATAATATGTATGAAGATGATGATAAAGAAGTGAGTAAAATATTTACCTTCATATAATAAACATATTAAGTTGTTAAGAAAATTACTATACTACATTAACTATTAAAATAATATTTTTACAAGTTTAAAAAATAAATAAATAGAAATTTATTTTGTAAAGTGAAGAAATAGAATAAACAAGGTAAAAAAAGTTTACGAGATTTTAAATTATAGAAAGTAAATGTTAAAATTAAGTTATCACAAGAAGTAAAAAAAAAATGATGTATAAAAATGATTATAAATAAATATAAAGTTAATTATAAAATTTATTTAATTAAATAATATATATTTAAATAAATTAAATTTATAGGTATAGATACAATAAATAATATAAATAATTAATCTACAATAATTGTTTTAAAAAAATCATCTCTCATAAAAAAGTAGCAAAAATTACATAATAAAAATTTAATGAAAAATAAAAAAATTTATTGAAATATTTAAACAAGAAATTTATTCCACAAAATAAATATAGAGAAATTTAAATAAATAAAAAGGATGGAGCTATCAAAAATTTTATTAATATTACAACTTAAACTATATGTATCACAAATAATTAAATTAAAAAAAATAAAAATATGAAGAATCATATTTTAGTTATGATAAATAAATAATTTAAATATAATTTAGGGAAAAATTGTTAATATTTCACTATCTCTTATTACTCAATGTATTCATAAATAAATTGTTTAACTTTTTTTGTATAATTTCATATTAATTCTATTAATTGTTACTTTTTTTAAAAAATATTGATATTATATGTTACTATATCATGTGCATCGCACATGCACACAAACTAGTATTATCTATAAAGGCACGAAGACAGCGTAACAAACAGCGCGAAACAGGTAAAATTATAAAAATACCCCTAATTCATAAGTATTAATATTATAATTAATAAAATATAAATCATTAATTATTGCAAATTTTTTCTACACCGATTATTACTAACTTAAACTTTCCCTATCCCCAAGATTCAAACTGAATTAGTAATCTATATCTATACTACCTATAAAAGCACGAAGACAGAAAAACAGCAAAACAGGCAAAACGACTAAAATATCTTTTTTTTCATGAGCTTTAACATAATTAGAATTAGAATTATTTTATTAAATAAATAATTAAAATATAAATACTCGGTTACTTTAACGACAAAAGGAATACAACCCAACTTGGAACAAATTTATATGACTTGTAATAAAAAAAATAATAAAACAAATTACATGAAGATAGAAAAATAGCGAAACAGGCGAAACTACTAAAATATCATTTTTTTCTTTTTCCATGAGTATTAACATAATTAGAATCAGAATTATTTTATTAAATACATAATTAGAATATATATAATCGGTTACTTTAACGACAAAAAGAATACAACTCCAACTTGGAACAAATTTATATGACTTGTAATAAAAAATTACATACAACAACAAATAAGAAACTATGAAATTATAGAAAAAATTAAAAAGAAAGAAGAATAGTCAATGAAAACTACCAACAAAAAAAAAACTACAAAAAATTATAAAATTTAAAATATCAAGGAATTAACAAATATTATTTTTTTTGGTACATATTAACAAATTTTACTAACAATAATTGATTTATAAATTTTAATTCTAATACAAAAACTAATTCTAAATAATTCGTATCGGTTTGTCTATATTATATATAAGTTCTTATCAATATAATGTTTAATATATAAGCATTTATTTGTATTTTGTAACGACCAGGGTAAAATTTTCGTGATTTCTACCAAGCTGTTTTGACTTTTACAGTGGTTAATAAAATTTTATCGCAGTTAGTTAAAAATCTTACCAAACCGAGTCAATTTTCAGTATTTTCACTATTATTTTTACAATTCCCAAAAATTATTATTATTGTTATTATTGTCACCACTATTATTAAAATTTTCCTAATCAATATTATACTCTTATTATTATTTGTCGGGATATTTTTGTAGCATAATTTATCGATTATAATTTTTAAAAAAATTTATCTTTTATTTCCATGATATTTAATAAATTAATCTTTGGAATTTATTTTGAACTTTATAAAAGAATAATTGCTAAATTATGTTTATGTTTTTTTCGAAGATTAATTAAAATGTTAAACACAAGGTTTAATACCGATACGCGTTTTGGAGTGTCTTACGTTAATCGAGCCTCGGTTTTCAATTCTGAGACTTGGACGACGCTCGGGGATATTAATCGGATTTTCCGAGCCCAAGTTGTATTTTTGGACTAGGGACGGAAAGACGGAAGTACCCCAGCGATCCCGTTATCCCGACACGAGAATTTGGTTCGGCCAATCGTGGTTTGCCATGAAGCGCCCCGACCCGTATTTACCGTACACAGTAAACACAAGCCGGAACTGTGACAACCCGACCCAACAAAGCCCAAGCATACAGTGTGAACTACAATCACTCGGCCCAACGGCCCAAAATAGTAAAACAACATAAATAATAAATCCCGGCCCAAAGGCCCAATGATAGTGAAAACATGCACAGCGGAAGACTTAAATACTCACTAACACTGTATGCGACACATGCAATCTATGGATCCAAGCCCGTCCAAGGGAAACGCTGCAGCCTGTCTGGAATGCACCAAACCTGTACATGAAACAACTCATCCTACGGGATGAAAGCCCGCAGGTGAGGGGTGAGTCCGAAGTGCTCACGACAATGGAAAGACGATCAATATGGACACTAAAAATCACTCAAGTCCAAAAACAACAGTCAAACCAAAAGACTCGACCCAAAGTCGAAAAGACTCAATAAAAATCCAATTATCCAATTTTATCTTTCCAGGCCCCGTCACGGATAAGCTAGGGTCGTACCAGGTTATCAACCTGTTCCTGGTGCCAGATCAAAAAAGAACCCAGGGATAGACATCCCAAAAATAACAAACCGGGATAGACATCCCAAGCATAGACATGCTTATCACACGAACCCAGATCATGGCCACCACAAAACAATCTCTAACCATCCGGTCGTACCTCTACTTACCACGTGACAATTATAATACCGTCATTAAAAACCAAACTCACAGGGATCGACATCCCTAACCAAAATACCGGGATAGACATCCCTATCCAAAATACCAAGGATCGACATCCTTGTCACAATTCATTAATTATACCATTACTCTTAATCCCAAAAAAAACACAAAAAATCAACACGGGACAAACATCCCAAAAATACCCAACAAGACTCCGGGATTAACATCCCGAACCAAAACACAGCAAAAGCACATTCGACAATGCACAATCATCAAAACATGATAACCGAGTAATATAGGCACATATCGAAGGAAATCCATCCTCACCTTGGCCGATTACTCAACTTCGGAGACAATGACCGGTCCGACGCCGGCTCCTCGGGAAAAATGTACACACACATAAATGCACATAAGAGTATGTCATGATGCCAATTTTACGAAATGTACCCATCCCGGTTACTCATCCTTTATTATTTCCATTTATCGAAAATATTTAACCATACGTATATCCGAATATAATTTCGGTACCATACTTTAATTAAAACTCTTTAAAAATATTTTCATAAAATAATTATAATTTCTAAAGTAGTAATTACTATAATTTTCCAGAAAATAATAACGTATTTATAATTTCTAGAAAATATAATATATGGTATTTATCTTTTCTAAATATATATACAATTTAATTTCCTACACAAAACATAATTAATTTTAATTTACAAAATACATATTTACATACATATAACAAAATCATAATTTTCCAGACAAAATAATATATATATTAAATTTTCAGAAATTATTTACAAGACATATATATATTTTCCAATCTAACTATAATATTAATTTACAAACAAAATATAATTACCTTAATTGAAGAATATATTTCTAAACCAAACCCAGAATATTGCATGAAATTTTTCAAAATAATATTTACCATTTTATTCAGAAATTAATTATGTAAACAGGTTTATATATATATATTATTAAGTAAAATAAATAAAAAAAAAAAGAAGAATCCGGATTGCAACCCAGGAAGGGCGCGACCCGGACGCGAAAATGGGCAAAACCCGTCTTACCTAGCGGGTTGACGCAGCGCGACGGCGGTCGGTGGCATGAGCGGGGAAGGCGAGCACAGCAGCAGACGCGGCAGACGGTGGCGACTCGAGGGAGGCCGAGAAAGAGGCGCGACGACGGTGGGCGGCAGAGCAGCGGCGGAGGAAAGCAGATCCGTGGGCAATCCGGCGGGTCAACGCCTCCTGCGCACGCGTCCGGTGGCGGAATCAGTCGGGGCTGGCGGCGTTCGGTCGGCGACGGGACGGCGAGCACGATGGTGTAGGTGGTGCGTCGTGACTCCGCCTGGAACTCCATCACATGTACAGTAACCGTGGGAGGATCCGGGGTGGCTACTATTCATGTTATTTTTTTCTTTTTTTTCTTTCTTTTTCTATTTTTCTTCTATTTTCTTTCTTTTTTTCTATTTTCTTCTTCTTTTCTTTCTTTTTTTTTTCTGTATTTTTTCCCATTTTCTCTGATTTTCATCTCTCTTTTTTTCTGTTTCCTCTCACTGTTTCTTTTTTTTTAATTATTATTATTTTTTTTTTTTTTTTTTTTTTTTTTTTTTTTTTTTTTTTTTTTTTTTTTTTTTTTTTTTTTTTTTTTTTTCTTTTTTTTTTCTTTCTTTTTTTTCTTTTCTCTCTTTTTTTCTTTTTCTCTCTTTTTTTCTCTCCTTTCTTTTTCCTTCTCTTCATCTGCTCTTCTTCCCCTCTTCTGCAGATTCCTCCTTTTTATAAACCGTGTTTAACTATTAAACATGTGATAATCAATAATACAGTTCGTCCATATTACGGGCGAATCCGATCCGGACCAGAAAATAACAGATACCTTCTTAGTTATTTTCCGGTGTGATTTTCCGAGAAATTCCGAAACCCGAAAATTACCAACTTAGTTCCGAAAAATCCACGGGAAAATCACGAGCGCGGGAAAACCCTCGGTTTCGAAAAAAGACTCCCGATTTACCTTGAATTAATTACCCAAGATTAATTCAACAGTAAATCACGGTAAATAGACTTTTACAGTCCGGTAAAAATCCAAAATTTTTACCCGGGCTGTTACAGACTACCCACCTTAAAAAAGAATTTCGTCCCCGAAATTTCGTCTTATCCGTGGGTCCTACCACGATAAGATTCTGGCACACTCCGCCAGGTGTCCAACCTCAACATGAGATACCGCTTATACCCTTAAGCGACATCTCATCCGCTTATAAATACCTAACCTCACAGCTGAGACATTCACTCTCAACCATGGACTCTCCACTTCATTCTCGAACGACCTCAGACTCCGAGAACAACAGCTACATCGGTGGCACGGCTTTCCCGACAAGCTCCGATGAAGAGCCTCCAAAGAAACGGTTCAGGACGAACATCATCGGCCTGGAGGAGCATATGGTGGTCTCCCCAAAGCGACGGAAGAAGCGTGCCGGCAAGAAAGCTGAGGACAAGAAGGGCAAGGCGGTAGCTGAAAGCAGCACACCACAGCAGAAGTTGACGCAGCTGAACTTCTCGCTGAAGAAGATCAGCTCGGCGGTGGCGCAAATCGAACTGGCGTGCATGGAACTATTCCCCCACATGAAAAACGTCAAAAATCTTGTAAAAGACCTAGAGAAGCAAGTAACTCCATATAGAGTACTTCTTCTCCTGTTGTAAGCCGTTTATGAAATAAATAAAATAATTTCCTTTTAAATCAAAAATCTCTTATGTTACCAAGTCTGTTGTTAAATGGAAAAATAACATCTCAAAGCAAAATGATAATCAACTATAAGAATATATAAAATCAAATGTAAAGAAATTAAAAGTAAAATTTGTTTAACAAAATCAAAACAAAATAAATTAAAACAAAACTCATTTAACAAAATCAAACAAAAAGGAAATAAAATAAAACACGTTTAATAAATTCAAAACGAAAAGAAATTAAAACAAAATATGTTTTCATGATCGATGCTCAGGATCGATCGTATCCATCCTCGATCCCGAGAAACGTGTCACGTACAGTTAACGGCAACGATCACGAGCACGTCCTGTGTCCCTCGAAAGACACGTTACCCACTTGTTCAAAATTCCTGCATAAGCCAAAACGTCTGTCTCCTCTCGTATCTCTCCACGATGTCCGACAGCTGTAAACTTGTCGCACATGCACTCTACTCGAGGTGCGGTCCCATCCGTCTAGCCACAACAATCACGGATGCATGTGATAAAAGATGCAAGAAAATATAGTAAGACCATGAAAAGAAAAGACAAGGTAGCCAGAGCGAAAGAAAATCATGTGGTGGAAATAGGCAGAAAAACTCTGGCACGGTAGTCCGAAAAACGCGTAAAGTAACAAAGCATTAAATAAAGCAACGGTAAAATTCAAAAGGCAAGATCTTGAAAATCGAAAACAATAAACACGCTCCCCATAGGTGTATAAAAGAAGGAGCGGTGATGTGTAAATTATCAAAAGCATTAAAGCAACAAAACCATTCTGAAAAACAAAAACGCAACGCTCCAAAAACAGAATCCCACACGTTCCAATCAAGATGCCTGCTCCATCTTCCGTGTTCTTCGTTGAAGGTGCCAACCTTGGCAGAAGGAATCGACTGGCGTACAGCATGGTCAACGAACGCGCTGAAGAACTACCGAACGAGCTCGGCAGGATGCCCCGATTGGTCTTCGTCGACGAACTCTACTCGTCGCGGTTCTTCGTCACTCCAATGGAAGAGGTGTTCTTCCTAGAGGACCATGGGACACTGAGGACTTCATACTACGGCTCAGCAAACTCCGTGATGTTCTTCATCTTGGATAGGCTTCAAGAGTTCAACCTGGAGTCCACTTGCCAGACTGTGGAGCAAGGCGCTTACTACCAGCTCTCAATGACAGCCCAGAGCATACCCAGAATGACTCGGCTACCTCCAATCTGGCCAAAGGTACGGCTTGTGGAACTGCAGAGGAGTAGCAAGGCGTGCTCAGGAGTTCTCGCGAACCCTGAGGGACTTGAAGAACCAGTACAAGCCCAACATGGTTCTTCTGACGGAGACGCAATGGCAACCACGGGACGATCATGGTCTGATTCCACTCCGATTCCCTCAAGCAAATCGGTTCGAGATTCCTGGCCAGAGAGACAGAGGCGGTATATGGTTCTCGTGGAGCGACAGAGTCACGGTCAACATCAACAGTGACGCAAACAGTTTCCGTGTCAACGTCGTTCCGAATCGCTAAATGTATTTTCTTTATTTTTATAAAATATCAAAAATCGTTGTAATATTTCTCTTTTTATAAAATATCAATGTAATATTTCTGTTTGCAATCAATATATTAATATTTTCCTTTGTATCAAAATATTAGCAATATTAATAATATTTGTATTTTCGCACATTATGGCATCATTACCTCTTATGTGTATGCTCTGCGACAGCTGGCGTCCCTTGACTGGATCCATAATGCACTAACTAAGTGATATAAAATAATAACAACTGGAGCGAACTATGCAAACAAGACAACAAAAACACAAAGACTCCCCAACAAGACCTAACGCCCGCTCCGCTACCAAAATGAAACGCCCCGACCCGTATTTACCGTACACAGTAAACACAAGCCGGAACTGTGACAACCCGACCCAACAAAGCCCAAGCATACAGTGTGAACTACAATCACTCGGCCCAACGGCCCAAAATAGTAAAACAACATAAATAATAAATCCTGGCCCAAAGGCCCAATGATAGTGAAAACATGCACAGCGGAAGACTTAAATACTCACTAACACTGTATGCGACACATGCAATCTATGGATCCAAGCCCGTCCAAGGGAAACGCTGCAGCCTGTCTGGAATGCACCAAACCTATACATGAAACAACTCATCCTACGGGATGAAAGCCCGCAGGTGAGGGGTGAGTCCGAAGTGCTCACGACAATGGAAAGACGATCAATATGGACACTAAAAATCACTCAAGTCCAAAAACAACAGTCAAACCAAAAGACTCGACCCAAAGTCGAAAAGACTCAATAAAAATCCAATTATCCAATTTTATCTTTCCGGGCCCCGTCACGGATAAGCTAGGGTCGTACCAGGTTATCAACCTGTTCCTGGTGCCAGATCAAAAAAGAACCCAGGGATAGACATCCCAAAAATAACAAATCGGGATAGACATCCCAAGCATAGACATGCTTATCACACGAACCCAGATCATGGCCACCACAAAACAGTCTCTAACCATCCGGTCGTACCTCTACTTACCACGTGACAATTATAATACCGTCATTAAAAACCAAACTCACAGGGATCGACATCCCTAACCAAAATACCGGGATAGACATCCCTATCCAAAATACCATGGATCGACATCCTTGTCACAATTCATTAATTATACCATTACTCTTAATCCCAAAAAAAAAACTGAAAATCAACATGGGATAAACATCCCAAAAATACCCAACAAGACTCCGGGATTAACATCCCGAACCAAAACACAGCAAAAGCACATTCGACAATGCACAATCATCAAAACATGATAACCGAGTAATATAGGCACATATCGAAGGAAATCCATCCTCACCTTGGCCGATTACTCAACTTCGGAGACAATGACCGGTCCGACGCCGGCTCCTCGGGAAAC
>JAKUCV010003686.1:0-74540 GCA_028386065.3 Turnera subulata
AGTTTAACTAAGGGATCTCGAATTCAAGTCTTGGGAACGCAGCACTCTAAGGGCTAGTGGCGCCAACCTTTAAAAAAAGGCACAATACCCAGTTTTTTTGTCGCCAGATGTTTTCATTTCATACTCAAAAATACTACAACACTTACAATAAACTTGAACAATACTATAGGAAATTTCAATACTCCATAAGCTAAGAAACATAAACGTAGTCCGAAAGAAATGACAACAATTTTTGGCTCTACAGTTTGCACCAAGGTTGTAGAAAATTTAGGAGGTCTTTTGTAACTGGTTAGTACCATTTGAGCCCTCCTCAGTGTTCGCACACTGGATAACACTATTAATTCTTGGTATTTTTGAAGCCTGCACAGCTAGGTTTGATGCCTTTATACCATGCCCTACCTTCAAAAGCCAGTCTTGCTCATCAATGGCGGCATCATCGTCATCGGAAGCAAGACTGCGACGTGCCAAAATCGCCTCAGCCATCAGCACAATCCGAACCGGACCAACGCCACCGCCGTCACCATCACCATCGTCACTGCCGCTGCCGTCACCGAAGATCACTCCTCTACCGATGCAACTGCTTCTTCGAAACTCCATCCAACAACCACAACAAAATCTCAAGCAAAGAGAACTTTGATAAACTTAATCAACCTGAGGTCAAATGACCCTAAACCCGGTTCAATCCGGAACTGAAGAAATAGGTATCAATGATCGTGACCGATCTTAAGCGAACCCACTAACCTTAGGTGGAAGATGTAGTATTCACACTAAACTTGGCATTCCATCGAACACTTAGTGTGCTTTTCACAAAATATTCAACTTTCACCATTGATGTGGGGGTTTACATCTTGGACACTTGGACTGGAGGATGAGTGTATGTGGGTAATAAGAAACATAAAGATGAGACAGATGTGGTGGTCAAAATTGAAAGGGATAAGTATCTAGGTTTTAATACCTTCGTAACTCTTACTAATTTCCTCGAGAAATTCAGTTCATTCAACGAATTTTCTCGGGGAAATTAGTTCTCTCTGTCTATTCCCACTCTTGTTCTTCTTCTTCGATCATCCGCCATGGTTGATTATGAGGTTTTACCAACCTCACAACTTCTGGATTCTTCGGGTAACCCTTGTGAGCGATCGCCGGTGGTTATGGATCTCGACCGAATCGATCATTTTCTCCAAGCTAGTACTCACAGGCAGCGGCAACTGAAGGGCAAGAATGTAGTGGATTCAGTGATTCTCCCAATACAATCTACTGAATCGAATTCCTCTATTCCTGTCTCTACAGCCGCCAATTTGGGGGCTAGGGTTAATATGGATAAGAAAATCAATTTGGGGGTTCCTCAATCGGTCGCTCCAGCTGCTCTTCCTATAGTCTCTACTCCTCATACATGGGCAAGTGTAGCTAAGGGTACATCTCTTCATCCTTTACAGTTTATTACGCCCATTTATGCTGCGGATTCTAATGTCATCGAAATACCTAACGATCTGCTTGAGCTCGGACGGAAGAAGTATTCCCGCTGTCTCATTGGCCAATTCATGGGGAAACCTCCAACACTTGGGTTGATTCAGGCTATGGCAGCCAAACTTTGAGGAAGGCAAGGTCCTGTTTTTGCTGCGCCTTACAAGGAGGAACTCTTTCTCTTTCAATTTCCTACGGATTCTTCCCTGTCTCGAGCACTCCATGGTGGCCCTTGGCACATCGGAGGTATTCCACTGTTCCTTCGTAAATGGGATGTTAATATTCAGCCACTTGATTTTTTTGCTTCCATCATTCCTGTTTGGGTACACTTGAAACGTGTCCCTTTTGAGCTGATGACTAAGGAAGGGTTGAGCTATCTGGCTAGCGCAACTGGCAAGCCATTGCACATGAACCAAGACTGCTCTACACTTCTCTCTTCTGATCGTGTTACTGTCTGCATTGATGTTGATTACTCTAAGCCCTTGCTTAATGAACTTGTTGTTGCGCTTGATGGCTGTACTCATAAAATTGAGATTTCTTATTCCTGGAAGCCTATGCATTGTGACTTGTGCAACAAATGGGGTCATCATCATCTACCATGCTCCACTAAGCAACCTTCTACTCAATGGATTCCAAAAGCAATTCCTACTATTTCTTTGAAGCCTACTGTGCAGTCTCGTATGGACGGTAATCCAGCTCTTACAACCAATTCTATTTGTGCCACTGATACTAATAATGCTCCACAACCAGTAACACATGATAGTGGTAATAGCCCTTCAAAACTTATCCCAAAGGTTTCTGCTCCTATCTCATCTGATTGTACTCAGACTGCCAGCAACTCTAGCATTGAGATAAATGCTCCAAATGTTCCTCCTACTACTTCTGCTTCGGAAACGGGTGTTAATCCAAGTCCTAAGAAGCCACGAAAAGCTGCTGCTAGAGTTCAAGAGGTTATTCAATCTCTTAAACCTGCTGCTAAACCCAGGCTTGGTAGGGGTAGGGGTAATTCCAAGTTAACAGTTTCTCAGAATCCTTCAACTGAGGCAAGTGTTCCCCTACATTCACCTTCTCAATGAAATGGATCACCTGGAATGTACGGGGTTTAAACGACCCTTCTAAATGTGCATCTGTCCTGCAGCGTATTCTTTCTTATTCAGTAGACCTCATCTGTTTGGTTGAGACAAAAATCCAAGTTCATAATGTTCCGGAAATTAGGAAGAACTTTCTCTCAGATTGGAGTTTTGCTCATAACTACAACTCTGCCAGATTAGGGCGTATTTGGCTGCTGTGGTCTAATCGGTTAGATGTGACGGTATTAGCCACTACAAACCAGCTTATTCATTACTCAGTATGCTTCCCTCGGAACCAGATTAAATGCTACGCAACATTTGTCTATGGAGCAAATTCTAATTTGGAAAGAGCTTCATCCTTATGTTCTAATATTGGCAGAATTGCTGCTGCTATTGGTAACTCCCCTTGGTGCTTGTTGGGGGACTTCAACATCATTTTAAATGCTTCTGAATCTACTTCTTCCTCTGTCCATCTTTCTTCGGACATTGATGATTTTACCAATTGTTTATCAGCGAATGGTATTTTTGACCACCCATATACTGGTTCTTTCTTTACCTGGTCTAATCGACAACTCATAAACCCTATTCTCAAAAAACTTGATAGGTTCTTAGTCAATTCTTCTTGGTTCTCCCTCTTTCCCCACAGCACTGTTGATTTCCCACCACCTGGCATTTCCGACCATTGTCCAATTATTCTCACTACTTCAGTTGCTGCTTTTCAAGGACCTAAACCATTCAAATTCTACAATCATTGGATCACCCACCCTGATTTTCTTTCCACAGTTACCTCTGTTTGGAGTGTGAAAATTTTTGTGTTTGCAATGTCTAAGCTTTGGCAAAAGTTAAAATTACTTAAACCAGCCCTAAAAAAACTCCACAAACAAACATACAGTGATCTCTCCTCCAGTATTACTCTTTTAGAACAGGAGCTCCTTTCAGTTCAACAACAAATCTTTGCTGGAGAATTGCATGACAGTTTGCTTTCTACTGAACAATGTCTAATTTCCACATTAAATGATTTACGGCTTGTTGAGGAATCATTCTTGCGCCAAAAGTCCCGTATCACATGGCTCTCTAGTGGAGACTTTAATACCCGGTTTTTCCACAACATTGTTCGGGCAAGAAAAGCAAAGAACACCATCCATACTCTTATTACTCCAGCAGGTGATTTACTTACAGATCCTAGCCAAATTGAGCATTCAATTGTTCAATTTTATTCGGACTTCTTGGGGCAAGCAAATCCTACTATTTCAGGTGGCTCTGTTCTGTACTTCAAAAGATTGCTGCAACATACAGTTTCTGAAAATCACTGCTCCATGCTCATTGCTGATGTAACAGAGGCTGAAATAAAATCAGCAATGTTTTCACTTGGAAATAGCAAAGCCCCGGGTCCCGATGGGTTTACTTTCGAATTTTTCATATCAACCTGGTCTATTGTTGAAAATGATGTAATTCAAGCTATTCGGGAATTTTTTCATTCTGGGCAGCTATTCTCTGGCCTGAATTCCACCATCATCAGCCTTATCCCAAAGGTTCCCAATGCCCAAAAAGTAACTGATTTTAGGCCAATAGCCTGCTGCACTACTTTGTATAAGTGCATTTCTAAGATTTTAGATACCCGTCTCCAGAAATGCCTTCCTGGACTTATCAGCAGCAATCAATTGGCTTTCATTTCCGGGAGAAAGATCGTTGATAATGTTCTGCTTGCTCACGAAGTAGTTCATAATTATCACCGAATTGGCATCTCCAACCGCTGCACACTAAAAATCGATATCATGAAAGCATTCGATTCAGTGAGCTGGGTCTTTCTTTTAAATGTTCTTGAAGCTATGGGATTTCCTGCTAAATTCATTGCTTGGCTAAAAGTCTGCTTCACCACTGCAAAATTTTCTATGTCAATCAATGGTTCACTTTGTGGTTATTTCGGTGGAGGTAAAGGGGTGAGGCAAGGGGATCCTCTCTCCCCTTACCTCTTTGTTCTTTCTATGGAAGTACTCTCTTGCCTTCTTAACAAGGCGGCTGCTGATAATCTTCTTCCATACCATCCTCGATGTAAGAAAATTGGACTCACTCACTTATGCTTCGCCGATGATCTCATGATCTTCTTGGATGGTAGCCTATCCTCAGCCTCTGTTATAACACAAATTCTGCAGCAGTTTTATTTGCTCTCTGGCCTTCAGTTCAATCCAGCGAAATGTGAGGTGTTTATTACTGGTGTATCTGACAATCATCGGGTACAGTTCTTGCAGTTGTGTGGATTTAAATATGGTACTCTCCTGGTTCGTTACCTCGGAGTGCCTCTTGTATCTAGAAAATTGTCATACCAGCACTGCAAAAGTTTAGTGGACAAAATCTTGGCGCGAATCACTCATTGGAGCGCAAGATTCCTGTCATTTGCCGGAAAGCTTCAGGTGGTAATTTCAGTTCTGTTTAGTATTCAAAACTACTGGGCCATTATTTTCTTTCTGCCCTCTCGACTTCTTAAAGAAATTGAGCGTCTTTGTGCTGCTTTCCTTTGGGACCCTAGCTCTTCTAATGCTCGTAAGGCCAAAGTGAAACGCCCGTGTCCCAATTTGTTAATATAACTAAAAGTTAAATATGAAATGACCAATTTGCCCTTTATCATACCCGGGACACCCGTATCCCAAATTATTCATTAAAGAATATATAGCATGTGAAGTGACTAAAATGCCCTTCTACCCCGGGATACAATATCAACAGCATAATCAAAGAACAATTATACAATAGATTAAACAACAACGAGTATGCTGCGGAAGACTATACATATGAAACATATATGCAGTGAACTCTATGGATCCGACCCGAGGAGAGGAAAGCACCGCCACCTGCTGATAAGCACTTCTGATCATCGATCAGCTAACCTGTGTAAAACTGTGAGGGGGTGAGACCAACCACTGTCTCACCGCAGACAAATAAACCAATAATATACAAAACAAATCAACTACAAATACACCGGCATCAAACAACAACAACCTCAATACACAGAGCAAGACATCATCAGATTACATACCACCACTTGTCATCACTTATATTATTATCTTTGTTATTAAGGTTAAGTATTTTATTAGGGCCCTCTACTGTGTGCGTCGAGCTCGGTCCCGTCTGATCAGACAACCAGGCATAAGCCCAAATAACCAGGCACGAAGCCCAAATAAACCAGGCACGAAGCCCAACATATCCATAGAGAGAGAGAGAGACAGAGAGAAAGAGGGAGGTAGAAAGGGGGAGATAGAAAGAGGGAGGTAGAACCGGCCATCACAGGCCCACATGCTAACCCGCATGCCATCCCGAGGGGTATTACTTCCCGCTCGAACCAACCGGTCAACAGCCCCACAGTAGAATTATAATAGTATTTTATTCACATTTATCCTTTAAGAATTGTACCATACGTTATTTCAAACATGGTTGTGTGGATTTAACATCTTAATCTCAAATCCGGGCCTCCAGCCCACAACCACCACACAAACCACAAAACCATATATCACGTTATTTAACACACAAGACAACTCATGCACGACAGGCATATTATATCACACTGGTACACAGTTCACAAATCATGCACACTGCATCAGAGATAGCACCAACATAGTACACTCGCAGACAGCAACATCAGCACATCAGACAAGCATGCATACAGCATTCAAGACCAACAATTAATACCACTTTATATATCAAGACAGTTAACCGAGCATTGTAGGCAGTAATGCATACAAAGGTTTATAAGTCCTCACCTTGGCCATATTAATTGTCTCGAAAGCAGATGCCTCGTTCCACATCAACATTCCTATGTCCATAACATCCTATGAACATACACACTATATAAGATATTTATTCATGACAAAAGAATGAATGCATGCTAATGATGACGTCTTAAGCTTAAACTGTACACTAGGCCCGTTACAAAGAAACTCTGGTCTAAACCCAAAATTCAAATCCAATTTATACCTGGGCCTAAGGCCCACATCATAAGAACCCTTTGGGCCTAAAGCCCATCTCAAAATAATATCCATTTATTGGGCCTAAAGCACATTCCCCAAAACCATTGGGCCTAAAGCCCATTTAAATTAGTTACATTTTATTGAGCCTAAAGTCCATCACAATTACTAGCCATTGGGCCTAAAGCCCACTTCATTAGTCGTTATTTATCCAATTATATGATTGGGCTCAAAGCCCGTTACTTAAGTCCAAGGTTAATCCGATGTCCAAAGATTCCTGGCCTAAGGTTCTACCCGTGTCGGTATTTACCGGCCTAAGGTTCTACCCATCTCGGTTTCCACTAATCACAATTAAATACATAACCCAATTCCGAGTATAAGTACATGCCATGAATGAATACAATTGTACATCCAGTATACCGTTAAAATGCCGAAAATCGAGACCCGAGCCTTTGCCGGAATTTTCCCGAGCCTTCGCCGGATTCCGGTGACCTCGCCGAAAAATCTACAACAGCCTAGAAACGACCCATCTACAATCTGTCCAAACCCATAGCCATAAACCAACATTCAATTCAACCAACCGTTAAGTTAGAACAACAAAACAATTGAAAGGGGAAAGAGGAGGGTCGAAACCTCACCGGAAAGACAAAACCTGCAGTGCGAGTATTGAATCCAACCTCCGGCACCTCAAACCCGAGTTTATTGAGCCTCCAATCGACCCTGCACCTTGCTGCCCAGAAGATGCTGCAAGAAATCCGACCAACAACCGCCACACACACTCACCACCATCAACCACCGAGCCCCCACAGAATCGGCCAACCAAACCACCACCTCACACAACCGTACAGAACTGCATGACCCGACCTCCGTCACGCACGCAAGTACCAACCCCAGCAACAACAACACAACAACCCCATTAAACTCAATCAACACGAACAGAACACGCCGGCCAAAGAAACCATCGAAGAAAAGAAGAAAAAGAAATCAACGAAGAAGGAAAAGAAAACGGAAGAGAAACCGAGAGGGATGAGGGGACCGGAGCTTACCTCGTCGGCGACGCGGTCGATCGCGAGGGAGAGGTCTCACGGAATCCTCTCGTTCCGTCTCCGGTCAGCCGGCCCCGGCCCTTGCAATTCAATCGACGGCGGCGGCGGCGGCGAACGAAGGAGGAAGAAGGAGTGTTGGTGTCGGAAAGGGATGAGAGAGGGAAGAGGAAGAGAAAGCGAGAGGGAGGAAGAAGTGAAGAGAAGAGAGAAAGAAAAGAAGGAGGAAGGGAGGCGGCGGGAGAGAAGTGAGGAAGAAGAGAGAAATAAAGGAAAAGAGAAAAGAGAAAAGAAAAAGAAGGAGAGGAGAAGAATCAGCTAGGGTTTGGCCGCCCCTAGTGGACGACATATCGTTCCACTAGGCGCGGTCAACCCCCTGGTCAACGCGGTTTGGTTTTTTTTTTTTTTAACAGTTACCAAAACGACGTAGTTTCATAGTACCCTCCGTTAACCTTCGCGTTTCACCCCGTTCTCAAATCCGTTTCCAACGGAACCCGAACCATGAACGACACCAACTTAAAATTGATATTTCCAAGGCATAGTAATCAATTTCCTGGGCTAAAACTCGAAAATACCTCAAGGGTAAAATTGGAATAAAAATTTTGAAAATTCCGAAAAATCAAATTATGAAAATTCGGGGCGTTACACAAAGTGTCTTGGTTGGATCTTTCATTACCTAAACAGGAGGGGGGACTCGGCATCAAACAACTTAAAGCTTGGAATTATGCTTGTATTGCTCGCAATTTATGGAATCTGCTGCTCAAGGCGGGTTCTCTTTGGGTGGCTTGGATACATGCATATTATATTAAAGAGCGCAGCTTATGGAGTATTGATGTTCCGGCTGATTGCTCTTGGAGTTTTAGGAAGATATTGAACTTGCGTAAGCATTTCTCTGTTGGTTTTTCACATATCATTGGGGATGGATGTAATACTCTGTTCTGGTGGGATTCCTGGCTACCTAGTAGGTCATTGAGCTCTTTGGTGCGGCCAAGAACTATTGCCAACACTAAAATTCCCCTCTATGCTAAGGTGAGCTATGTTTTCTCAAATGATTCTTGGTCTTGGCCAACATCTCGCTCACCCGTCCTAGCACGAATTATTTCTGAAGCTGCTTCAATTGCTCCTTCTGCACATTCTGATATCATTCACTGGTCATATTCCCCCCTCGTGCCACTTTACTGTAAAGAGTGCATGGGAGTTAATTCGTGTTAATCATGGTAGAGTTGAATGGTTTAAACTCCTCTGGTCCACTAGGCATATCCCTAAACTTAGCTTTATTGCTTGGTTAGCCATTCTTGATCGCTTGGCAACTCGAGTTAGGCTGCAGCGTTGGGGAATTGTCTCTATTACTACTTGTTTACTTTGCTCTCACTCCGAGGAAAGCCGTGATCACCTTTTCTTCAGCTGCCCTTATTCCTCTGCCATATGGTCTCGACTACTGTCACTTTGTTCAATTTCTAAGGTGGTTGGTGATTGGACATCTGAATTCCCTTGGGCTATACAACACTTGCAGAAGAAAAGTATAAAGTCTATGATACTTCGTGTTGGTTGGACTACGTGTATATATCATATATGGCGTGAAAGCAATCGAAGGCATTTTACTGGCTGCTCCTGTTCAGCTGAGAGCATTCTTTCTAATGTATGTATTGATATGAAGCTTAGATTTTAAGGCCTGACCCACTTAAAGTCTCGTCCACTCTCTGATGAGATACAAATTCTAAGTGCATTCTGGGGGATTAAATTCTCTTGATGGTCTGTATTGTAAATATTGTATAGCAGCTTATTTCTGCCTGTACACGTTGTTAGGAATTTTCCTAACCAGTTTATTACAATAGAAAAGTTTGATTTGATCTTAAAAAAAAAAAGTATCTAGGGTTTAAGCTTTTAAGTTTATAAGGTTTAGGGTTTACGGTTAAAAGTGGTTCAAAGTTTTAAGATTTAGAATTTAGCATTTTATGGTTTTGGACTAGCTTGTGCACTAGTCCAAGTGATCGACGCGAGTTCGATACTCAGGTTCCACCTTTTCCATATTTTTTCCTCTTTTTTCCTACATTTGTGCAAATTTATATATTTTTGGCCCCTGCTAAAATTTATTTCTACAAATTTGGCCTCCCCAATACAATCTTTGGATCTGCCCCTGTTGTAATTAATAAAGGAATATGAAAGGTTTATAGGTCAGGAAATAGTTATCCTCTTCAATTTTGACCACTACGACGAAATTGATCCAATTTTGAAAATTGGTATATCAAATTGACCCAATTGTGAAAACTCATATATTAAATTGACCCAATTACAAATTCATGTATAGAATTGACAAAAATATACAAAGTGGTGTATATGCCTACAAAAAATAATGAAATCAGTTGCTATATATCATTATGATGTTGAATTTTATCAGTTTTCCCCTCAATTTCTTGGTTATGATCATATAGTAAATCATAGACGAGTCAAGTATAGACTGAGGGCACATTTGTTAGCTATACAAATAACAGTACAGTGCAAAAGATTGAAGGTCTAAAACACAGATAATTAATTTGTAAGAACAGACTAAGGAAAATTTCTTTCTTTGGACGAATTATAAAATAATCGCTCACCAGATTCAATGTTACATAAATTGAAGTAAAATAAACTATATATATACAGAGGATTACGATTGAAAAAAACTTCACTGCCAGTGTTACGCGTAGAAACTTAAACCGAAGAATTCAGTAGAGAAAACTGACAGAAAAACTCGAGAAATTAAGATAAATTTTTGGAGAAAAATCTGAGAGTTTTTGTTTCTAAAAATTCATAAGGTAAAACGGAGAATTCGCTAGCTAGTACAAAGCTTATAAATACTTCAATGTATAATGTTGTTGCTACTAAACTAATTGAGAGCTTCATATATATATATATATGAACAAGTTATAAAGAGAAAGATAGAGAATATATAAACTGGGAAATTCTAATTGCGCCACATAGGCATCAGCAACCATTGCACTCCAAGCAAACATTACCTAGATCTATTTGGAGGCGAAACCAAGACAAATAGGCCAAAAATTTATCATTTTCCGGTTATGCTTTTGGATAGAAAGTGAAGGTTCTTGGTGGCTTGAGGCTTCGGTAGTAATGCTGCTCAACAATGGTACTCTGTGGTTTAGGTTAAGACTATTCTTGGTGAGGGGGAGGGGTTTCATGCAAGGAGTGTGGCATGTGGCTGGCCAAGGAGGCTTGGTTTTGATGCTTGTGGCCTGTTCAACGAGGGTTGCGCTTTCAAGTGTTATGGTCTTGATGAGAAAGATAATCACGAAAGAAGATAAAATGACAAATACATATCTGCAAGAATGAAAATCGGGAACAATAAATGTCAACTTTTTATGGTTTTGGGTTTTTACAAAAAAACACGAAACTTTATCATAGACAAAACTAGATCTTTAAAAATTTTAGATGCATATATACTTTCTTCAGAAAGTTTGTAATTATTAGTGAAACTTGAAGTCGTACACCATTGGAAATAAACTTTTTGTTGTCATCATTTCAATTTATATTCTTAAAAAGTTACTAAACCACAATGGTTAAATCAAGTAATTTATCCCATGTTAACTTTCTATTTAATCTGATAAAAAAATTCTTTATATTTTTTTCCATGTCATGCATGTAGCTTGGGACCTACATTGCCACAATTACAAATTTTCTAGATGAACTAGAACTAATCCCATCGCCTTACCTTTAAACTGGATTTTTTTGTACGACAACAATTAATTAACCAATATAGGGAGAGAGAGATGATCACAGGAATTTTTCTGTTCTTTTTCTTTTCGCAAAGACTACAGTGGATCTTATGAGGTGCCAATTTTGTCTGTTAACTCGATATTGCAAACCTGGTAAATCACCTTCCGGAGAGAATATGGCTTTAGCCTTTTTAGGTTCATCCAAGGGGCAAGAAAGTGCTACTAGTACGACTAGCACTAGTTCTATAGTAGTATAAACAACTTTTATATAAAGAAGCGTAAAAAGCACCCCCAATGAACACAACCTTTTGGATTCCAAAGTCAACGCAGAATTAGCTTTGCTATCATACATATGGACTAATCGAGAGAGAGGACAAACACAGGCAGACAAAACAATACTCTTCATACACACAGGTGTGTCTTAGAAGAAAGAGGCATGGGGCCGTAATTACCCCAGCATTCTCGTTTCTTGCTCTGAACAGAGAACCTTCAATCAACAACATATTATCATTACAATGGCAAAAGCACACCGATAACATAGACTTCAAAATCCCCGTAGGAGATCACATTTAGTTACTAAAGCTAGGTAATACTACTAGTAAATATTCGGCAAACCCTTCATGCGCTAGCTACACATATAAGAAAAGACAGATATACTACATTGCAAGAAAAGATCAAGCATTTTGGACCCTAGCTGCAAAGGCATTCATGACATCTGCTGCTGGGTATTGGAAAATATCATCCAAAATGGAGTCTGGACCCACTTGATTATTGGGCACTGGCAGCTGGTTAGCGTAAGGCAGTACATGGGAATAACCAACTCCACTGTAATATTCGAACAATCCAGCAGACCCTTTTTGGTTGTAATAATCATGGTATACATTACTACCATAACCAAATTGTTCGTTCTTGGCAAAGCACTGATCGCTTTTTGATCCCTTTCTCATCAACCCACCAAGACCACCATGACTACTAGAAGACAGTTCAGACACAGGTGAGGCCAGCAACAAAGGCTCACCTTCGGTGCAACTTGGGAAACTTTTTGAAGTGGCGACGACGTTATCATCATCACAAGAAGGTTTTGGTAAAAACCCTTGAATGATCTCTTGCAGCAACCCAGAACCAGGCGGTTCTTGTGGAAAGAAGTCCATCAAATTATCAGCTTGAGTGGCGTTCCTCCTATCATCATGAGCCCCTTTGAGATCATTATTACCAGATAGCTGGGTCGTAGAGACAGAAGCCCCAGCTAGCTTAGTTTCAGAAATACCTGAACCGGTGGTGGTTTTGCTTCTGGAAGGTTTCTTTAAACCACCGCCGGAGAAGTATCCCGGTGTGGAGCTGCTAGAGGACAGAGTGTTCATGTGATGAGGAACCGGCAGGTCGTGTGAAGTAGCTTGTGGTTGCTGAGTATAAAGAGCTGAACCAGAGGAGGAGCTCAAGAGATCACGAAGCAGAAGCATATTAAGAGAGGAAGCAGAAGCAGCAGCGCTCCTCTGTTCTACATGAGCAGAACCAACATGGCTTGGCTGGTTAGCAAAAGCTGGCCAGTTGGGAGGAATATTATAGTGGCCGCCGCGAGAAGGTGGCAGCTCTCTTGTGGAAGCCTGATGATGAGACGACTGATGTTTAGGGAAGTGGAACGAAGAAGAGAGGAAAGGGTGGCCGTCTGTGGTGGAGTGGTGAGGATCAGAGGAAGAAGAAGCTGGTGGTGGGTACACAAAATTAGTGCGGGCCTTGAGGCCACGCATGGCCCTAGCGGCGCAGTCGTATGCACAGGCAGCCTCCTCCGCGGTATCAAAGGTGCCCAGCCAACGCCTTTCCTTGGATTGTGGGTCTCTTATCTCCGCGGCATAACGGCCCCATGGCCGCCTACGCACCCCGCGGTACCTCATGGTCCCGCCGCCAGTGCCACCATTATTCTCTTTCAGTGGCCTTTTGTTGGTGTTGGAGGTGGTGGTGCTCCTCATTTTCTGGTGGTGGTCGGTGATGGGTATTTCTAGAGAGTTGGGTTCCGGGTTGTAGGTCATTCCATTGAGCCGCCTGAGTGCTTCCTCCATTTTTAATTTGAGGGGATGAATATATGGGAAGAAGATCGCTGGAGAATGAAGAATAAAACCTGAGACAGATGAAAACTAGGAAAGGAAAAGAACAGTGTAGAAAGAAGAGGAATGGCAGGGAATTCTTGTTTCCAATGGTCAGGTTTTCTTTCTTTCTTTTTTATTCTTTTGGCACCAGGACATTGTGGGTAGAGTAGTGTATTTATAGTTGCATCGCATATGAGTCTCTCAAGTCTCAAGTCTAGATATTTGGAGTGGGGGCTCTGGAGATCTACTGGTTATTTACTGTTGCATGTGTTGGCAACACAAAATTCAAAACCCAATATTATCCCCCAAGTTTTTAACGACTAGGATTTTCTACTGGCCCAACCGTCTTGAGGGCTAGAATAGAGGGTTCTTTAAGGACGTGGCTTTCCAAGAAAAAATGATTCTGTCTTTTCATGTTTGATTAATCAAACCACACATAGCTAGCATGGCATATGTTTCATCCTAATCAAGAATCGTTTTTTCCCACAAATTTTTAGTACATTCAAGGCACACGTGTGTATGCATGCAGGAAGGATTTTTCGCCCATTGTAATCAAATTCTATGGAGACTAGAGAATAAAAAAAATTCTATGGAGAGTAGTAATTCCAATTTCTAAACCTAACTTGTCTTTAATTTTCCTAAAATTTCCACCTCTTCTTTTTAAGCTTAATTCCGAATCTTAAATCTTTTACTAACAAAAGTTTCGTGCCGTCTCAGAATGTATATAAGTACGAGTCAAAAATTAATGTCAATAATTAGCTTGCTGCTAGGGTTTGATCAGTATTATCATGTTCTTTAATTATTACTAACTTTTAATTTATACTACTACCCGAGACTGGGAAATCACTGAACGTTGAATATTTACTGCTCTGAAAAAAAAATGTCGGGAATTTCCTTGATGATGTCTTGCAACGTTGTAATAATTAACGAAGTATTTAAGAACAGGATCTAGCAGTTTTTTTTATATATATAGTAATCGATTGTCTTTATTGAGAAAGATATGAAATTTACAAGGAAGAGGTGCTTACTAACTAAGTTGTTCTTACTAAATTTTTCTACTACCTTAGCTCTGAAATGATTTTGGTAAGTTTCTTCCTCCAATATTAGACAATTAATCTACACTACATGAATTTGAGTAATTAACAAGCTAGTAGTATATATTAGACCAAAGCTGTTTAAATTAAAAATTTTGTTATTTACTTCATTTGTTCTCTTTCTTTGATAAATCAAAATATGAATTTAATTTTCTTGTGCCCACTTGCAAGCTGTTAATTAGCTCCAATAATTGCATCATCCATATATATGTTGGCCACTGTATGGCCACATGCACGAGACATCATTCTATGAGTTGCTTGCTGCCTTTCCATTTTGCTGTTATGTGGCGCAAGGTGGTCGCTATTTTGTACCCCTTGCTTATGTCGAGGAACTTGGAAAATTTATAGTGATCTAGAAGAAGTTATATTAATGCTCTTGTATTACAGTGCGTGTATATATATATAAATATATATTTCGACAAAAGGGTAGATAGTGCCCTTACCTACTCTCACAATTATACTAGCATTTAAATCAAGATTGGGAGGAGCTAGCCAGAGTTACAAGTAACGTTAACAGAGAAGTAAATGTAATATGGAGTTGGGCAGCACACAGGTGTACTTTTTTTTCCTAAGGAATCATGTTAAAGGCAGATTGGGTGATACGTGGATTTGTAAAACCTACAGAGCAAAATTTCTATGGATCTGCCCACTCCCATAAACGACTGGTTCATCCACGAGTGCCAGCTAGCGATTTCAATTTCGGGGTAATAATTGCCTTAATGCCTATGAGTATTTCCGAGAGAAGGGACAGAATAAAATACTAAAGAAGTGGGTTGTCGTCTTTAAAAATTGATTGACGTAGATTGAAGCGTATATGAAGCTCATAATGACCTTTACTAACTCCTTTATATCTTCACCTTTTTTCTTGGGAAATTGGCATAACCCTATCTGTAAAAACAGTAAGAGTCTTTATATACAATGGCCAACCATCTCACGAAATTATTTTATGCATCATAAAGAATCCCGTAATTTGATGGTGTTTTACCGAATTAATACCACTTTCTAGTAGTACTGTACTAGTACTACTATTTTTCATGAGGTAATTAAAGAAGAAAGAAGCTGCCGGTTAATTTCTTTTCACCAAAAAAAAAAAAGAAAGAAGAAGAAATGCATGTAAAGTTGCTTGACGAGCAGCTTCTAGTATTCTTCATTTTCTTTATTTCGATATCTAGGAAGTTGAAGAACACAGTCTGCTCCTTGTAATTATCATTCTGAATGATTACACTGGAGGAGTTCAGAAGTTGTTCCTCCCAGTTTGGCTTTTGTTTCCTTCTTTTCTAACTTGAATTTAATTTCTCTGGCATGGATTTTGCATTTTTCGTGGCTGTTTTGTGTAATTGCGTTAGTGATGTTTAGGGTTTCAAAAACCAAGGATTTATGGTCACATGGACTTGTCTGTCTGATAAAGGTGATTAATAGGGTCTTTAAGGGATGGGGTTTTAGGTTCTGTTGGCAGATGGAAGCTAAAGTTGTTGTGGCGTTGTACCCTCGAGTCAGAAAAAGCAGGGAAGATGTCTACTAGTACTACTAGTACTTACCCAAACCTGAGCTCTTGCTCCTCCAGTAACTTAATTCTCTCTCGTTCCTCTAACTCATCTTTGATTCATGACTAACAGATTTTTCGCTATGGGATGGACAACCGTGAAATTTGCAATACATAGTCTATTCTTTTTTTTTTTTTGGTCCGATAGTATATTCTTTTTAGTATATAATTGAATTCCTAGTGCACTAGCAATAATTTATACTGTAATTCTAAAAAGTTATTAACCACATGACTATTGTATGTTTTTACTGTATAATTCCATGCACTAGATGTATAATCCTTAACTACGAGATGTATAATCCATAGAAATAAGAGCTTGATGTATAAGCCAAGCCAGAAGACCAGTAATTAAGAGAGAAGAGAGCTGGGAACGGTGGGTTCGTCAAATTTGCGTACAGAAAAATAATAATTCGTCTTCACAATTCCTTTGCAATAACATATATATGCTGATGTTCATATACCCTTCCGGACTTTTTGACAAAAAAAAAGATATTTATATACCCTTCAAGGAAAGAAGTAATGTCTTCCATTTATAGAGGGAATTTCAAATGTGAAGACTATACCGTGATCTCCCCATGCATTCTTTTATATATATATATGGCTTCCCTCGTTTATCTGGTCATTTCAGATTGTTAGTGGTACTTACTTGTCACGTTGAAAATGAAAACAAATGACCCAAAGGCCAAAATAATGCATGAGAGAGAGAAGATAGAGAGGGTGAGAGGAATGACGGTGAAGGTGAATTAATAGGGCGGAGACGCCAAACCAGGAAAAATATATGTGCATGAAGATTTTAACGACAAGAGGAGATCCTTGTCAGAAGAAATAGAATCAATATGGACGACCAGCTTTTTTTAATTGTGGCAGATTACAAAGTCCAGAGACTTTATGACCTACAGGGGAATGTAAAATTATTTTTTTAAAAAAAAATTAATAGTAGGAGATAGGGAATGTCTTAAAATGCCTTTCATGTCCTATCTGCACCTGCCACAAAAGCTTTTCCGATGCAGAACTTGTCAAAATAATAGATTGCATGCGTAAAAAAGCTGGCCACAGGCCCCATCCTGGAGCTTCGTGTTCCAAAAATAACATACTTCCAGTACTACTACAACTATATACCTCCCTCCATACGTTAAACAAAAATAATAAATGGGAAATAAATGGCGGAGACATCTGGTGGTCACAGATCAATCAGGCAAAGCGTACGTAGTCGCTGTGATTCTTGTAAAATTAATTTGCGTAATACGTAAAATAATTGACCCGATAAATTTTGAGTTTAGCTTGAGACAAACTGACCCAATTAGAAGATTTTTTTAGTTTAAAAAAATTGAAGAATTGTTAGATATAATTGACCCGAATTGAATTCTGGCTTGAACCTCAATCGATTAAACAAAGAAAATGCAGAGATTATTTTATCATACTTTAAATTACATTATATACAGTTGTTGATCACAAATGACAAAGGGCTTCTAGTTACTTTCTAGTAGTAATAGTGTTTCATACAATGAAAAAAAAATATTAATGAAAAGAAAGTTAAAGAAGAGGTAAGATTTTAGAACAGATATCAGGATCACGATTGATTAAGTCATTTAAGAAAGGTGCCTGTGCTGTGAGAAAATCTCCATCCGACAAACAAGCATAAACTTGCGTTTTTCAAGAGTGACTTAAGAGTACAGGGTTTGTCAACCAAATAAAATATTAAATTCAACACGTATAGTACGGTTTTTGATGGCAGCAGTTTTTTTTTCTTTTACTAGAGTTACCTTTTGTTTTCCTTAACGCAGGCTAAAATCCTGGGTGCAGAAAGTTTTACACCATCAGGAAAAGCAACTCCTGCAAAAAAAGAGAGAGAAAAGAGTAGAGTTACTTTATCATATCTCTCATAGGCGCTAGACCAATTAATTATGGCAAGATTTAAAAATTGCAACCTCTAAATTCCACTTTCCTCATCAACTAATCCAGATTTTCAAGGGCGAATTGTAAGATTTAGATTTTAAAATTACAAAAAAATGATGTGATAAGGAGATTAAATATAATAGGATTTCTTTGGCTGTTGTAGTTATTGAAACATCATAAATCCTATCATTTCCGTTTTGGAAACGAACATGCATGTGAAAATGAGCCAACTTTATAGCCCACGTAGGTAATTTAGAATTTACGTCCAGAACCAATTGCAATAAATCCAGAAAAAATAACTATATGTGAGGTGGGGGTTTTTAAGTTTTCTTGTCTCTTCTACAGCATTATTACAAGTACATGCAGATTAGTTTCTGGTCAATGAAACTATGAAAGCAAAAGAATGATTAGCAAGGTAGCTATAGGCGTTTATGTGATTGTGACATATATAAGTGGGCCAATTCAGGGAGGAAAAAACAACTTGCGAGATGTAATCTGATAGGAAACATAAAATAAATAAAGTTTTGTCCGGTCCGTTGCTTGACAAGGGCCGAAAAGAACTTAATTAAGATAAAAGATGGCACTTAATTGTACATGTATAGTCTTTATATTATTTTTTCTACTTTGACTTCTAGAAAGAAAGTAGTAATACTTTTTTTTTTATAAAGAAAGAGTGGTAACACTTTTAAGTCATCAGGTGAGTTAGTGAGGGGTGAGCAAAACGTTGGTTCGGCATATGCCGTGCCGAATCAGTGATCGGTACAACTGTGTCGAAGGGTCAATTTTTCAACCGATGTCGTACCGAGTTAGACCTCATGCCGATCGGCATGGTGCCGATTAATACCGACATCGGATCGGTCGGCATTGACTCCAATCGATGCCGGCAGGACATGTATTGCAAGTTTGCAATTTTCAGAGACCCAGAAATCTAGAAATACCTCAACTCAACTCAACTCATATGAATAAATAAAATTATGATCAAATACAAACAGAATACGATTAATGATCAATATCCAAATGTAAATTCAAAAGCACAAACAGTTAATGATCAAATATTCAATCCCAATTCCAAACAGATATAAATATGATAGGAATTTGCAATGTTACAATACAACACATAATCCATAAGGTTGTTCATGTCTTCATGACAGATTAAAATGGTAAACATTGGATTTGTTCTTTCATTCTTTGCGCCACCAGTCCATCAAAGTCCAAAGTCCAATGCCAGAATCTATCAATCTGGGAATGAAGCACATGGGTTAAGCTTTCAAACTCATGCAAATCCGATGATGTGAATGATGAAGAGGCAGAAAGTATAAAAGTTAACGAGATGCACAAAGGTAATGAACTTACCATTACTGTATCATCCAATGCCTCATGCTTGATTTCAGACTTCAATGGTGGACTCTTCAAGCAACAAGTCGCTCATTTCTGGCAATAAATAAAAGCAACTCATGTAAGTCACCGTAATTGTGATATATTAAATTAAGTTACAAAAAAAGATAAAACACAACATAAGATAGAGGATAGTACCATTCTCTTGTCTGTCTACATTGGAAGGAGGTTTATCTATATTTATTTCGCTCTTATAATCCGCAATGGCTGCTCTAATCCAGTTTTGGCCACAAATCAAAGCTTGCACAATTTTTGGAGTCAAGGAACTCCTATAAGGATCTAAAACCCTACCTCCAGAGCTAAAAACTGATTCTAAAGCTACTGTGGATATTGAAACAGCAAGGACATCTCGAGCCATAGAGGACAGGACAGGAAATCGAGGAGAATTTATCCTCCACCACTTTAAAATCGAATTTTTGGCATCTTCCTCGACATCCTCTGCAAGGTACTTGTCTAGCTCTGTTTTTGATTCACCACCATGCTTCATCTTCTTATATTCTTGCTTGAGCTCTTCTTTGAACAACCTCCTCTTGCCCTTCTCTCCTTCATCTCTCTCAGCACTATCAACACCTCCAGATGCAGCATTGATGCTGATGATGATGATCCTGCAGTGGTGGAAGTGGATTGTACTACTGGAGTCTGAAATGAAGGAAGCATCATGGAATGATAAGCCTCAAACATACCATAAATGGCAGCTTCGACCTTCTCCCACAATTTGTTCCCTGTAGCTTCACCATATACCTTCCTCAAAGAGAATTGGACAAAAGCAAATTTATACCTAGGATTTAGAACTGATGCATTAATGGCACCATATTGCACTTTTTAATGTCACCCTAGTACTTGTCAAATTTGGACTTCATATTCTAGGCCATGATACTCATTTCCAAATCATTATTATCAATCCAGTCCATCAACATTCCAAGGAGGGAAATTATTTCCTCAAAATATGTGTTGCAAGTCACATATGAAGTACCAGAAAAGAAAGTGGTGAGATTATAGAAATTACCTAGATAATTGCATAAGCGCCTAGCATTATTCCAATCTTTCGGACTAGGTACACCTGGCCAGTCTTCTTCTGCTCCTTTATCAAATGACTCCATCTCCTTCCTGAAATTGTCATCCTCAACCATATAATTCTCAAAGGCTGCTTCAAACTTGCAAGCAGTATCCAACATGGTGAAAGTCGAGTTCCATCTAGTTGGAACATCAATGGACAGTAAAGCTTTGCTTTTACTTCCATTAGCTCTAGGAGGCACACGCTCCTTGAATCTTTGCAACCTAGCTGGAGACTGCCCAACATACCTTACAGCACTAAGGATCCTATACACTGCCTTCCTTGCGCATCTTAATCCATCACCAACAGTAAGATTCACAATATGTGCAATGCACCTCATGTGCATGTACTTGCATCCCATTACACTCCTTTTTCACTTGCCTATCTTCTTTTGCAAATTTTTTAAAGCTACATCATTAAAGCTGGCATTGTCTACAGTTATTGTAAAGACACCAGTTATGCCCCACTCTGCCAAGTATTTCTCAATTGCAGCAACAATTTTCTCACCTTTATGACTACCTATAGGACATAGATTCAGCACATACTTGATGTGCATGAAATTACATACTTTTTTACAGCACAAACTATTGTCTTCTGGCCTTGCATTCATCATTTATTCATGTATTTAGATGTTAAATTAAATATTTTTTTTAATGTCAAATCAATCTTGGCTTACCCTTGGATGCTTTCAGGTGCAATTTGGTGTTTTTTTGAGCATATTTGACGATTTTGGTCAGCAGCGCCGCAGTTGAAAAAACTGGACCAATTGCCTAGTAGCACCGCTGTTGGCAAAATATCTGCTCTTAAACCTTATTTTTCAGAGAATCTTTTGTTCTGGAGGAGATTTGACGATTTTGGCCCAAAACTAGTGAGGCGCTGCGAAGTGCCCTATTCCAGTACAAATCGGATGCCTGACAGCGCCCCTACAGCGGGCACTAGCGTCAAGTCCCTATTTTTACTAGGGTTTGTGCCTAATTTCCAGGAGTATTTAAGAGGGGATGCATCTAGACACTCCCAGCAAGGAAAGAAGATTTAAAGAGAAATTCTTGGAGCTAAAGTCTAGGAATTTTATTCCAATTCCTACACATATAGTTTGCTATCTTTTAGAAATTTAACCCTAGATATAAAAGCAACTTTGCTGAACAAAATCAACAGCTTTTGGAGGAGCAAAAGTCACTATTTGGATGGAAGAAAAGTGGATTTTTTGGTTTTATTATTCGTAGCATGTCGACATCCCTTTTCCATTTTATTTTCTTCTTCTTTATGAACTAAATACTCTATCTAGGTTTATGGGTTGTAGCTACTGTTCTTGATGTTTGATTTATAATTCAGACTTGGTTTTCTTTTATTTTTTATGCTTTGATTTGATATAGAGTGCTTAACAGTGCCTGCGGCTTGATCACCCCCAAATACTATTTTAGATGCCTTAGTGACGCACCAAGAGGAGAAACTAAGAATTCAGACCGTTACATATCAAACCTCTACCCTTTTGGTTATCAAGAGAGATTTTAAGGATAGTTGAGGATAGCAGCGCCTGGCACAGCGACACTACGCCTTAGAAAAGAGCTTCACTGGCAAAAGCGGGTTGTTCAGGACTAGGTAGGTTTACTTAAACATGTGACAGTAGTTGTAGACACCTCAGGCTAGGTAGCCCTTCAAAGTTGGCGAATTTATTTACCAAGTTATCGAATTATTGTCAAACAGCTAGGCTGTAGTCAACCCGGACAACCTAGATCTCCATCCACTGCGTTTCTTCCTAGAAATCGATACCACTACCTTTATTATCTGTTTATATACTTTATTGCTCCAGAATATTATCTTACTCTCTCTTTTTTTCTCTTGTTATTTATTTTACTTTTTTTTGCAATATTAATACCTCAAAATACTGTTCCCTCATCACAGATTTTACTTATTTGTTGTTTTATAGTCTAATCAGTTGAAAGGCTAAGGTCAGTATTGTTTTGCAGTCCCTGTGATTCGATTTTGTTTACTACAGCAACGCTATGCACTTGCAGCGAGTTTTGCACGAACAAGTTTTTGGCGCCGTTGCAGGGGACTGCGCTAAATAATACCACTTAGTGTTTTTGATTAATTATGCTTTCTTTGTTTTTTGAAGTTATTTGCTTTCTTGTGGCAGGATATTGACAATGCATGCTATAGACTCTCTAGCAGTGTATTCAAACTAGGAGCAAGCATCCCGAGCTAATCCACGTTCCTGATATTGAAGGCACTGCTAGGGCGAACCGCAGGGAACCAAGGCAACAAAGAGCAGCAGAGACCGTCGAGATAGCAACCATGGCCAATAACGGCAACAACAACAACCTCTCACCTGGCCACGACAACTAAGCTAGGGATGCTGAGGGTAATCTCATCCCTCCCGTGGCCGTTGATCCTCTTTGCGGGCACCTGTAATCATCCCTCAAGGACCTGTCAACCAGCAACAGTAGCATCAGCAAGCTATTGGCAATGACATTATCGATCTTTTTGCCAATTTCCCCAATCTACCAATAAATCAGCTCATGCGGACTCGCCACACGACCCCTCCTGGAGCTATAGCACCCTTGGAGATTGATAACCCTTTTAAACTCAAAACCAACTTGGTTTAAATCGTGCAGAATAAGTAGTTTGGAGGAACAGCGCTGAAGGATCCGGACCTTCACTTGGAGGAGTTTTTGGACATCTACCAAGGTTCAAGGCTGTCCAGACGATGCTAAAAAGCTGGACTTGTTCAAATTCTCTCTCTGGGATGGTGCTAAACGATGGCTGAAGACATTACCAGGAGGCAGTATCACCACTTCGGCTTAAATGGAAGACGCATTCTTGAAGAAATACTTCCCTGATACAAAGATGGATGAGCTTCGTGGGCAAATTTGTAATTTCACACAGAAATATGATGAAACGATGGTGCAAGCATGGGAGAGATTTCAGGATTTAATCCAGCGCTGCCTGCCCATATGGTGTATCCACCAGCGCTACTGGGGATTTTCTATCGTGCTATGTCACCTAAAGATAGGCGTACCCTCAATGCAGCATCACCTGAAGGGAAGTTTAAGCTTGCACTATAAGAGGATGCCAAAACAATCATGCTTAACCTTGAAGATGATGATGAGCTGCGCCACAGTGCAAGGGGTGTGCATCATGTTGACAAGAACACCAATATAGAGGCCCGGCTTGCTCTCATCTCCAAGAAACTCAAGGACTTGACCACCAAGTCAGTAGAACCTGTAGCTCAGGTACAACCCATTGCCCAATATAGTGTCTGTGAAGTTTGCAGTGGCCCTCACTCTTCCCTTGATTGTCCGATGAACGATCCAGAGGAGGCAAATTTCATTGACCGTCGCCCCAACCATTCCTACAACAATTACATTCAGGGATATAACTGGGCTGACGATCAAACCCCATTCAGAATTATAATCAGGGGTACCAGTAACAAGGGCAGCAACAACAGCGGCAAGGTAGACAGTAAGGAGGGTACTCAAAATTGACCCAAATGGTGAAGCAGTTGCTGGACGGGTAGAATAGGATCGATATGGAGCTGAACCAGCTGAAGGCCCACAACAAGAAGCTTGAGAATCAGTTTGCACAGTATGCTATGCAGCAACAACAACCACAGGGTAGGCTTCCGGGACAAGCAGAGGCAAATCCGAAAGAGCAGTGCAATGCAGTAACTCTAAGGAGTGGGAAGGAGTTGGAACCAAATCTTGGAAGCTCCAAATCCACTCAAGTCACCGTTCAAATTTGTTCATCATAGATTCTGATACGCCTTGCTATACTTAATTATTGTTCTTGATTGTCTAATAATTAATTTATCAAGATACTTGAGGCATAAAGTAATTATTCTAACAAGTGATAGCGGAGCTTGCTTGATTAAATTATTAGATGTCAATAAGATTGATTGAAGTTTTGAGGTATGAGGGCTAATTTATTTTCTTCAAATCGATTAAGGTATGAATAATTCTTGATTTCATATTTTATTATTTTATGTGAATCAATGATGCACCATTATTTTGGAATCGGTGGAAAATTGCCTTGACGCATATCATCACGTGATTCTTGGCATGTTGATTAATTAAAGTAGATTAAAAAAAAAAGGTTGTTGCATGGATGAATGATTTTGTTTTGACAAACCAAAACTAGCAGCTGATCACTTTCGCTTTGTCGATTTCAATTTACTGTGATGGGGAAGAGAAAACTGACGCAGGAATAATCTTGGGGACTACAACCGTATATATTGTTCTTTATATACTAGGTTAATTAGGGTGCCCATAAAACCATAATTGACTAGTATTGAGTTTCTACACATAATTAGAGCCCATACCAAAATAGATATTTTTTTTGACATAAACGAGACTTTATTGCTGTAAAAAATGAATATAAGACATCACAGGGGTTCCAATGGACAGTTGACACTCACTGTGATTACAACATACAACATAACAGCAACGATTGATAGTAACCAGAACACAGAAGTCACCAACCATCAGGGAGTAAGGACCATCACAAAAAACAAAAGTAGGGACATAGAACCCAACAACTAGACAAAGGAAAAGGAGCAAGGAGCACCACGCCACTGCTTAATACTATAGCATAGAAGAATATATAAAAAAGACCATAAGAAAATAAAGGCTCCCAAGATCATATTTACCCAATTTGAGACAAACCTAACGTAATAAACTTCTCAAATCTTTCATCTGTAGGATTTCTCAGAAAAATATGTGCCTCCTCCACTGGATTCCCAAACCCAACTAGCTCCATCAAACCTAAATACATCGGCAACATGCCGGCTCCCTCGCAACATAAAACAGATGCGGGAACAAATCTTAAGAATCTCACACTTCAGCCAGCAATCCAACCAAAAAACTTACACTTTCTCCCATCTCCATTCTTCACTCCAACACACTGATTCAATAATACTGCCTCAAAAGTAGTTCCTTTCCCTACCTGGACAAACATGCCTCCAAAGTACAGCGGGACTACAAGAATTAAATTCAAGCCAGGAGTAATCTGACTACGACACAATATTCATTAAACTACTTTGTACCGAGGTGGAATTAAAAAAACAGGGAGACAAAATTTATAAACCTCCCATAAGAGGCCCCCAAAAAATCCAACTGCAGAAACCTCCTCAAAATCGAACTGCCCATCTCCCTAGAGATTAGCATATTCTCGGAATCAATATCACGGCTACAAAGCTGCTTTGGAATCCACCCAATCTGGTTCTTCTTGTTCCACCATCTCCTCCACCCGCTTTTCCATCTTTTTCGGACTACCAACAGCCCTGAGACCAAGCTCTCTCCCGAACTCTAAGGTTTTGTTTACCTCGACCGAATTTAAAGTGAACATCGAAGAAGATACCTAAGTACTTCTCTTATTACCCATCGCAATATCACTATCACATGTTGAGCTATCCCCTGAATTCAACGATCTCACCGCCCCTTTTTGCTGATCTTCTTAATTTTCTTCATCCTTCCCGAATGCCCCCACCTCGAGCATTTGTTAAGTATAGCATTTACCATGAGAACCCTAAATTGTCTTTCTAAAATTTTCAGAGAGATATGAACACCTTCCTCACAGGAGGTTGCCGTTTGATCACATAAATTATTTTTCTCCTGGTTGTCGCAGGTAGTACCCTTCATGCCCTTCTCACCTGACGACACACTTACTTCTCTGGATATCTCTAAAGAGCCCACAAGAGGACCATTCATCAATAATGGGCTATTCTTATAAGGCACAGGAATACTCAGAGGCCCAATAATAGGACCATTCAGACTAACTATAGTATTAGCCCCCACATCAACATCACTCTGCTTACCTACCTCAGGTGTAATTACTCGCGCCGACTTTGGGAATCCAACATTCTCTGTATTCTGAATATCGTGACCAGAGCCCTCATTACTACTACTGGTAGACCCATTACTTGAAACTGGCCTTTCCTCCCTTCCACTTTTTGAAGCAAAAGTAGTCACCCTCTTATTATCCAATAACTGATCATCCAGCACGCTTCCCATGACGGCTTTACCTTTCTCTAAAAATTTAATGGTCTCCATAATCCCAAAAGGGTCCTGTGACTCTTGAGTGACCATCACCAAGTCCGCAACTTGGTTCCGATTACCGACGGAATCTTCCACCTCTTGCCCGGATTTTATGACTTGGTCATTACTGCTCCTAGCAAACGAGGCTTCCATTGGACTTTTGTCAGGAAATGGATTCTGAGTAACCAAAACTGGAGAATGGACCTTAGTAACAATAGGACTCATTGAAAGGGCTTCACTTGCAAAGACATTGAAAATTTTATCATCAATGTCCACATCAAATGATCTGGAAATGGGGTTCTTATACGATGTTAGGATTAGGATCCTTGCCATTGATAAGTTGTTGCTACTCTACATCTCATTCTGACATTTGATGAATTGACCAAAGCGAATAGCTACCTGACCAAAGAATTTGGAACACCATGCAATAGGAGGGACACCATGGATATTTAGCCAGCACAATCTATGAGATGCACAGTCCTCATAATCCCATTCCTTCAGCAAGTCAAAACAAACCGCCTTCCGCATATTCTCGGAGGTGATACATTCCAACATGGTCTCCTTGGAGGAGAATTTTATAAGAATATAGTAGCCTCCCAGAAACTTAACTTCTACCTTCTGCTTGCAAAGTGAAGAAACCAGTCCTTCGATCTTCCTCAACAGGTAACCTTCTTTTACCACTACAAAAGCATAAGATTTTAAGCTATTGAACCACTCAGGAGTTGGTTTGAACACTATTGATGATTTGCCCCCTATTACATCCCTAACTTCATTTGCATGAATCAATGTTTCCCTTCTGTTAGTATTCATTCCAATGACTTGGGTAAAAGACTCTCCCTCTCGAATTTGACCATAAAAACCAGGTTGCTTTTTTTTCTATTCTTCACTTCTGCCTAGGCCTCCTATCTCATACCTATTCCTGTTCCTTGCAATCTTGACACTCAATATTCCATTGCATTTGTTGTTGATCTTTTCAAGTAGGTTATTCGTGTTACCTCTATTTTCAAAACGAACAAATTCATACCTGATACCGTTCCATGTTAATTTTCCTGGGATGAAAATATCCATGACTGTGCTAAATTTTGAGATCTCTTGGTACACATCAGAAGTTTGCCATCCAGATGGGAGGTTTCCACGTAGAGAGTGATTATCTGGTTGAAACTAATAGCACGTTGGATTGCCTCCCTAGACCACCTTGAGAAGAACATAGGTTTAGATTGAGAATTCTTCCCGAACTTTCTAGCCAACAACTGAAGAGACACCTTATTTGTCCCTAATGGCCCAGGGACCTGAAAAGCTGCAGCCCTCCGAACTTCAAACCCCATCCTCAAGTCTCTCTCTTTGTTATACAAATGTTTCTTACCAAAATAGATATTTCAAAGCCCTAAAAATACATCACTTAGTGGCTCTTTAAAATAAGACAATCCATAATATAATTATTATTAATAATATAAGCCCATTAAATAATAAATATATCCAACACATAACCCACTTGATCATGAAAACAAACAACTAAGAAGCGCCTCGGATCCTAAATAATGAACCATCAAGTAGATTAGTACCTTTGTTAGAGTGCATCTGTTAGCCCCAAAAGTGGATGGTCAGTTTTCAACATAACTACCGTAATAGATATATTAGCTAGAAAAATTCTTGAAGTAGTTGAGACTTCTAGATGCGTTTTCTGCTTGTATGCTTGGTAATGCAGCTAAAACTAATACGCTCACACGTTTTACACCAAAAAAGCGCCTTTATACAACTTCAAATAAAACAAAGAAAATTCTTTATAACAAGTTTCTTTTTCATACATATCAAATCTTTAACGTCCAAGAAAAAAAGCAGGAATTAGCTCCCAACGGCTAGTTTCTAGAGTAAGAAAATTCTCTCCCTTCTCTCTAGAGTTTTCAACCTCAAATTTTCTTCTTTGTGCAAAACCATTGTGAACTTGGCCATGGGGATGAATTAACCAAAGAGATTTGAGTCTTCTTCCTCCACCATCTACCACATCTTCATGACCTCATTATCCAACCACTCATATTCTAGCCCTCTTCCTACTTATTGAGCAAGCACACCAAGTGTTCGATAAAATGTTCAAGAAGTATTTGGATGTTATCTCATCCAATTCAAGTTAGAGGATTCGTTTGTGGTCGATTACGATCTTTGAATCCAATCTTTTTTTGTTCCGGTTATCCGGATTTAGGGTCCTTGACCCCAAGTTTATCAAGCTTACCATAGTCTTCAAGCTTCGATTTTAGAAGCTTGGTGTTGTTTTTTTTTTATGCTAAAGCTTGGTGTTGTTGTTGGATGGAATTCCGAAGCAATAGTTGCGTGGGTAGAGGAGTTATCGCCAGCGACGGCAGCGGTGGTGACGATGGCGATGGTGACGGGGGTGCAGCTGACGTTGGTTGTTCTTCTAGCGCGGTTGGGACGCAGCTCCTGCCCGGCGAATTTTGGCGTAGGGGTTTTTCCCCGGTAGCTCTGGCTATAAAACGGGGAGCCTTAGTAGTACAGATCTTGGCTCGTCATAGTGTTGCATCCGATGAAGGGGATGACAAAGAAGATGAGCAGGATCGGATTTTGAATGAGTATAAAGAATACCGATTCCCATTGCAACGAGATGGTCACTACATCGCCATTAGCTCCACAACTTCAAAAATGTCGATTTCCAAAGACATAGAAGAGTGCTCGACCTCCCGGAAGGATCGCCTGGTACTAACCAGGGAAATGCCGTTCCAATTGTGTAAGCAAGAAGGGGAAACCATCACAGTGAAAGCTAACAGAGGATGTCGTCACGATCAACCAAACAACCAGAAATTCTGATTCCGCTTTCTACTCGGATATGCTATGTTACTATTTTGGCCAAGTATGACATTCATATTTCTGCTGGTTAATAATTTTTAGGATTAAGATTCGATGATTATGATTGTATTAAACTATTTCTATCAATATACTTATCGATGCTTGCTGACCAAAAAAAATCTTTAACGTCCACAACGTCAAAAAGTGAGAGTGATCGAGCACGCGCGGACCAGGATTGATACAAATTAATGAAACAAAAAGTTGAGAAATGTAAGGTTTTTTTCCAAACTAACTTATCTCTTCAATTTTGTTACTTTACTGGGACTTCAATACGCAAGAGAACAATTTTTCCACTAAGCTGGGAACCTAAACGTAGCTGGAGGTCACCTCACAGGCTAACCAATTGAGTGTATATGTGTCATATAGGTTAGTCGGTTAATTAATATGATTTAATGAAAAGATTAACCTTGAGAGAGGTTGTGGACCAATGTATTAAGGGAAGCCTAACAATAATAATAGCAGTCTCGTGTAACCACAGAGGGCAACATCTATAATTGTGGAGATGCCTTCATAAGGTCCTTCACTACCAAGTTGCAACTGTGTGCTTAAAACATGATGATAAAGGAGAGGGAATAGAGGGAGAGAGTCTAATGTAATAGGTCCTTCCACCAGGCTGATTGTAGTGTATGACATGTTCATTAATTGTTATATAATGAAGATTGATTTTGTCAAGCATCTTTAAATATTAAATATTGGTAAAATTTCCAGCAGAAGTATAATGTGTAACCAATCGTCTGTTCTTCACTGAAAGAATATATAATCTAGTTAGAGAAAACAGATCAGATTCCTTGTTTGGCTGGAAATGCATGCTGCTGCACTTCATGTTGTTGAAACAAGTCGTATGTGTTGCAATAAAAATATTTTTAATCTATAGGTCACCCATCCTATAAATTTAAAAATTTTGTAATAAAAAATTGAAGCACACCAAATTAAAACTATAATCAAATTGAAAATTACTATAGAAAAAAATAATGGTATAAAATTATTACTTAATATCAATGTCTCTTTTTCTTGTCAATATTATGTCACATGTCACCAATGTTATTAAACTCGGGCAGCAACCCGGTCAGGCCACCATCGCGGTTTTTTCGAGCTAAAAGTGGTCAAATCCAGGTTCAACCAGAAATTTTTGACCTGAAAATCCAACTGGATCAAGCCTAATCGGGTTCAACCAGCTGGGCCGGTTCGAATTTAACAACATTACATGTCACCACCTCATGATGCCAGGTGGAAATAGTAGAACCCTCAAATATTAGATATTAAATTAAATATTAGATTCCCCAGCAACTCTTAATTACATGCTATGATTTTATTGGTCCACTAGGAATAAGAATGACTGCGAAACTTTCATTAATGATTGGAATTCAATACATAAGCTAAGAAAAACCCGTTACATCATCAGGAACTTCTCCTAATAAGCAACATCTTATTCTTTTGCAACTTGACTAGGGTGGGCAGCTTTTATTGCCTTTGTATTTAACCATACTATTCCTTTGTCTCTCAATATAAGTCTTTTAAGGATTTTACACGATCCTTAAGAAAAATATTAATGAGTTTAATTTTATTATTTAGATTACCAACCTATCTTTTTTATCATCTCAATAATAAAACTTAAAAAAAATACAAAGTCTAAAACAATTAATTTAATGTAAGGATAAATATGGAAAAAATTAATTTAATACTCCTTGAAATTTAAAAACGACTTATATTGTGAAACAAAATACAAAGTCTAAAACCACTTACATTCAGGATAGAGGGAGTGTATGATAGTTCAAACTAATCTAAAACTTTTTTTTTTAACTGCAAACTAAAACTTGTCTGGCAGTAGAAATTTCCCATTTCTAATACGAGAAATGCCATCGCTACTGTGTGGTTATGGGCTTAAGTGGTGCAACACTTGTATTAATGCGCCTGAAGAGTAGTTGTCTGGTTTTCTTCTTACATATTTTCACAATAGGATTATATAGGACAAAGCTAAAATCTCGAGACTCTATTACCGTGGTTGGGACACACAGGTTTAAAGTTGATCTCCATTTTTTTTGGTCAAGAAGGGTTCGCGAAGCCCAATAGAACAAGCTGGAGCTATTACATAGTTGCAGCGCAAAACAACACCTATAATATCGGATTGCAACAAAGCTAAAACTAAATTGAGCGGATTATGGAAACTGTGACAGCCTAATTTAAACGACTGCACCAAAAGTGCCATACCATGCGCCACTCGATTTGCTTCACAATAGATATGTCGAGCAAAATGTATATTGGTGTGCTTGTTAAATGCAAAACATAATCAATTTTATTATTATTGTGCCTATACTTTTAATTTCACCGAAAATCAGTTGTAGGCTGTGTTTTAGGATTTTTCTCCCTTCTCTCTTTCTCTCTGAAAAAAATCCTAGATCTACATATTGGGGCTGCCGCCGACAGCTCTTTTTCCGGCAGTAAGCCCCCCACCACTTAGCCTTTTCTCTTTTATTTTTTCAGTTTTGTTGTTTTATTCTCACTTTTTGTGGGTTTAGTCTCACTTTTTGTGAGTTTAGTCCTACTTTTTGTGGGTGGGTGTGTTTTCTGCGTCGGAAGGTTTTTCACCGTTTTGTTGATTCAAATAAAACTATGGGAGCCAAAAGTTATGGAGGAAGATTCAACCTCAAAAACAATTCTTTGTCTACTGCATGAAATTCGCCAACAAAGAGATATTTCACCCCACAAGTATGCATCGTCTTCACCTGTTGGCTTGGTAGTTGTTGCACGGACGATACGAGTTATGACGCCCGCGGGAGCAGAGTGCTGTTATAAATCCTCTTTTGAAGGAAGTATCCTCAGATCTTTTGATCTGTTTATATGAATGAAGAATACTCCTTTATCAAAAAAATTCACCGATTATGTCCCTAACTTCAAGGTGTACGTTTTCTATGAAATCTGCCGGACTCCAAGGCAAGTGTACTGGTTCTCTTTTTTTTTTTTTTTTGAACTAGGCAATTGTAATGGGTTTGCGTATGAGAGTTCATCAAAAGCTGCTCATGTTGTGTTATTCATTGGGCGATGTGGATCATAACTCACAACGATGCCTTTTTAACCAATCGAAATTAATTAAAAAAATTAAAACTCAAAGAATAATTTTTTTACAAATGTTTACATTTTTTTATTGGTTGAAATGTATCAAATTAGATGTTACTTACTTGGTATAGGTTAAGCATATATTGCGATGAAATTTTAAACTAAAAAAATGTAAGTATAAAAGAGCTAAGTTGAAATTGAAATTTTTAAAATAGGATGAAATTAAAGGGTCAACATTGAGCTAGAAATATAACCAAAAAAAATTATAATTTTCCATGGACGGGCAATTATCTGTAACATTTCAAATAAAAAATCAAGTGCAAATACCTCCTACTTATATAGAAATTCAAAATTATTACACAGTGAGAAACAATTATCATTCCTAATACTTCTCACTACGGGAATCAATGAGAAAACGAAGTTTTTTAGCGTCAAGGAGCTATCTTTCTTTTGCTTACAGACTCGGGTCGACTCTACAGACATAGGTTTAATGACAGGAATTAGGAAACTTATTTCTGCTTATATATATATATATATATATATATATATGGCCCATTGGCCCCCTACTTTGTCTATATGAACATGATTGATATTCAAGTGTGTAAACGGAAGGAATTACTCTGGCTCTGATGGTAGTTAGTCAGCAAGCAAATTTGACGAGCCTTGACAACTTTGTTGGCTGCTGCGGCCTATGGATAACTCACAGTTTTAAAGTTTCACAGGCCCCTTCTGACCAGCCTGTTCCCTATATGTAAAGAAAAATCCTCTCTACAAATTTTAGTCTTCCGCTGAAAAAAAAAAATACCCACAAGAAAAAGCCTGCTCAAGTTTAGCCTCAGGCTTTATGCTGTTTCTGGCAAAGAAAAAGAAAAACCCATATTTAATTAAGGACAACCAATTGATCCTACGCTTCTGATCAACACATTCCAGGCCTCTGTGATCACAAAACCTGGAAAACAGTTAACTATGCACGAGCCATCATTTCCTCATCTGACATTTTCAACATTTTTGTACCTTTCTCACAGACCTGTCATCTCCATGCCCATATGTCCTGCCTATTGTACTTGTACTTCAACGTATAAAGATAAAAGAGAGTAGAATTAGTCAAATGAATCAATCCCCAAATGAACTCAATGGGCAAAAAGGATGGGTCTAGTGGCGCTGGTCGTCCTCAAACTTGTACCAATTTCTTCCGCTAGTGGATCTTTGATCTTTTTTCTTTTGATTCTAAGGACTCTTTCTTTCTTTCTTTCTTTCTTTCTTTCTTTCTTTCTATTTTTTTTTTTTTCAATTTGGAACACAAGGGGACTCCTTTTTAAACTTTGTTTATTTCCAAACTTGATCAGAATTCTACGGCTCACATGACGCGTGCTTCAAATCCTGTGACAGTCGCATTGGAAGAACAAGGGAATAGAAGTAGTCTTTTAGGTTAAAAGTAGTTATTTTAGCCTTCAAATTAACTCAGTTGGCAATTGTGAACATTATTCTTTGTCCAATATACCATCTCCGCTTAGTCTCGCCAAATTTGTAAGACTGTGAATTAAGCTACTCAAGTGGAAAACAGTTCAACTGCTGCATTGTTCCCGACATAATAAAATAATTCCTTCGTAAAACATGCAAAATTCAGATCAAGTTTCTCCAGAGAAAAGAATATATTACTTTGTCGTTTCTCTTCATTAACCTAACTTCAATATACGCTTGAGATTTACAAGAAAATAAATTCTCATAATTAACGAGTATCATTTTCTTAATGATTAAAATAATCCTTCCATAAACAATAATTGTGTTATGTAATTAATTTAATATATAATTATGAAAAACTATTTCAGTTACAAGGGAAAATAATATTTAGTGAAAATTCATTTTCTTATTTAGTGGCTTATCATGTGTCCTAGGACATAAAAAAGAAAAACCCATAATATATTTCTCAATATTTATTGATACAATAGGTAAATAATCATTCATTTACGGCAAGATGTCAGTGTTTTATTGGATCCGTCTATAGAAATTAGATTGTTGATCATTCATTGCCACTGACGGTTCATTGCTTAATTTCCCCGTTGCTACTCTGAGAATAGTTTTGTACAAACAAGAATTGTTGGAGTTCAACAATTAGTCGTCGTGGGGTTTTATCTGCGACCAAGTTACTCGGTCCACAAAAGATGGGCTTTGGATCTCTTAGCTTGTCGGGGAAGCGAATGGCCCGTGGCGTGTGGCGCTTTTTCTGGCTATTCTAAGGCCTTTGTGGACAAAAAGGTCTTACGTTCAAACCTAACAGTTGGGTTACAAATTGCCGGACTCTGAAATTTCGGCACATCAGCAATATGGCCGAACGCATCTGTGCAGTTCTTAAGTAAAAATGCAAAAAGAAAATTTGATGAGAGCCTTTTTTTGATGGTGGTCAAAAAAGTTTTGGATCATAACTGTTAACAATTCAGAACTTTCCCTCAAGAATTCTAAAATCCACTAATAGTTTTGTTTCGACAGGTAAAACCACAAACCTTTACAACCTAGTCTTTTCACAAGATCAAACTAGAACCTACAAAACAAAGCTATCCCAGGCTTTACCCAAATACCATCCAAGAAAGATCCTTCTCAATACAATGAATTGAAAGACAAGAGGACAGGAGGCTCCCATCCATGCCAGGAGGCTTTGTAAGTGGAAGAAATTTTTTTTTTTTTTTTGATGATAGAAATTGTAGTTGTTACAAGAGTTACTAACTGAAAAGAGGTGATGCACAAATTTACTATTTGTTGCACAGCAACCCACACAAGAAAATGCCATCATGTCACCATTTCAATTATTTGTATTTGCTCTTCTAGATCGTTTCCCGAAATGAAAACCGAGCTAAATGTTGGCGCAAAATCATTCTTTCTTGAGTGTTTCTACTTCTAGCATCTAGCATCATCTGTTCCCACCATTCCGGCGCCAGAGGCTATAGCACTAGCGTTCATCTTAACCTCTTTTCACATGGGTAAAAATAATTACTACAGCTTTGATACATTTAGTGCTTTTATTTATGTAGCAGCTATGCATAAAGCTATAGCAGTATGGTTGAGCATCTTTCACAGCCAAAAACAATCACAACAGCTTTGCCACATCCGGTGATTTTATGTACCAGTATATGTATACATATACGTGTTAAGCGTCTCAATGTAACCATACACCAACACGCATGTCAAAAAAGTCACCTCCAGGGAAAAAGGAAAGAGAAAATCCGGGACCTGCTACAAGAAGTATACACATGGAATCAACAGCAGAAACCGAAGCGAACAGGGCAAGAATCAAAGTAGCTGGTCTAGATAAGGATCTTTTGGAGTCTTCTCTCCCATTTGTGAAACGCCAGAAACAAAGTTACCCAACAAGGATGTGCCCCATGCCAGCCATCCTGCCTGAGGTTGTTGTTCATTTGCCTCAAGCATGTTTCTCTGCTGTTGTTCTATCATTTCCCGCCACCTCCTGTTCATAAAATCCAGGACGGCTTGAATTCCGTTGTTTACTATCTCCATCGGAGGGATTACCAGCGGATTTCCATCAAGGTTGAGCTTGGTCAGTTTTTCAAGCCTGCCAAATGCGTCAGGAAGCGCATGTATTTGGTTGTTGCTTATATCCAGCTCCCTGAGATTAGATAGATCACCAAATGTGTCAGGCAGCTCTGTCAAGTCACTAAAATTACTGCCCAAGTTCAATACGTCTAGATTTGTCAGTCTTCCAATTGCTTGCGGCAGGCCCTGGAGCTCATTAAAATGGACATCCAAATGTCTCAAAGACTTCATTTCACAGATAGATGCTGGCAGAATACGAATCTTATTCAGCTGGATTGAAAGTCTCTGAAGATTTGTCAACCCATAACCAATGTTCTTCGGCAAGGACATCAAGTTGTTAAAGCTAGCATCTAGTTCCACGAGTGAACTACAATTACACAGTTCAAGAGAAATGTCAAAAAGTGACAAAGTGAAACCACAGAACCTTAGAAAAAAGCCAAGTAAATCAGAAGATCCAGAAAAGTAAGCAGTCTAACCTGCATAGAGCAATGCTTTCAGGAAGGTGATTCAACTTGTTTCCTGACACATTTAAGACCTTAAGATTACGCAGCAATCCAACAGAGTCTGGCAAAGACGTTAAGAAATTGGAAGAAACATCAAGCTCCTCCAGTTTCTCAAGCCCAGCTATTGAATCAGGAAGGATCTGCCCACCCAAACAACTCAATCAGATATCAAAGAACAGAACCCAAGAAGCCTATATCCTGTTTTAGTAACAATATCCAACAACAAAATCATCTACATGCAAGATGTTCTTCATCAACAGACATAGCTTGGACAGATGACCCAGTTCTGGTTGATAAAACAAGCAGACGTCTTTTCATGGTTAGTGGTCGCTGATTATAACTTGTGTTCGTGTAACTAGACAGTAACAATAATAATTCATACATGGAAGTTCAATTGCAAGTTCAAGACTGCGATTTGAGAAAAAAACACCGGCATCATCCTCCCCAAGAAATCTGAAGCAATCTTAAATCAGGCTTACAATCAACGAGCTTATGATAGCATTTGTTAGGAATGAAAATTTCTCAGGCCGAAAAGAGCCAAAGTTTACAGGCTCAGATTGGAAACTCTAATATTTATAAAACAAAGAAGTCTTTCCTAAGGCCAACTGTCAACCTAAGGTTCAAATTTTTGGCTGGTAAAAGGACTCCAGCTGTCCACACTAGTCTTTCAAATTTTGCTGTCCACACTAGTCTACTGCAATTACATTGATAAAAGTTTTAGGAGAATGCAAAAGTTAGCATGGTTCCATCCAAGTCACTCGGCCAAAAGCCTATGTACATCTTAAACATTAAAAATATCAAAGAAATTCTTACACGACAACAAAAAACTTATCCTTGGCATGCTTTTATAACCTGGCTGCTTCTGTTTTTCTTCTGAAGAAAGAACAATTATTTGATCATTTACAAATTTTGTTAGATCACTAGGAATCATACAGACACAAACTAAAGAGAACACTGTTGAAAACAGTAAGGGACTAAAAGCATAAATCTCTGAGATTGCTAACCGATTTCAAGCGAAAGATAAGCATGAGCAGGACACAGTTTGTGAATATCAAAAAGGAAGACAGTTTCCAAGGTTCAAAAGGAATTGAAATTCTTTCACGAGCCGAACGAGAAACTTGAGAGATTTGCATAGCATTTGCCTACGACAGATTGCTAGATCAGTGTCGGAGGCTTAATCAGCAATCACTAGCCAATCTCAAACGATATATAAGCTCGAGTAGCAGGACAATGTTTGTGAAGAATGAAAACATGGAAATTTTGAAAGGTTGAAGACAAATTGATATTAGTCGGGGTCGTACAGGAAAATTTAGAGATTCACAAAGATCTTGCCAGAGGTTAACTGATAATTTAGCACGAGTGGTTAACCAGCAAGTACTCATAGGTCACCAAGCGTGGAACATGCTAAAAAAAATGGGCTCTAGGAATGCAAAATTTGTCTACTCAATCAATCCTAGTGCAGACAACTATATAAAATCAGTGTCAAACTTCAATTAGAACCATTGCCTTTGATAGCCAAAAAGTCACCCTATAGGTCTGCTCATCAATTCATCAGCCAAGTACGCTACAACAATAAAAAAATTTCCACATCAACACAAAAAGTTCTTCAAATAACGATCCCACATAAAAGCACATACTCATAACCAAATTGTTATCCCCACCCAAATGGCACAATTCACAAGCAAGCAAGCAAACAAACCATCCAAAGCTAAAACCAGTACAAACCTCTAATTGATTGCGAGAAAGATTGAGCACAAGCAACCCATGGAGCCCACCAAAAGCCTCAGGGATCAACCTCAACTCACGCCCAGAAAGGTCCACTCTTTCCACAACCTTGCCACTCTGTGCTTCTCTCAATATCTCCACAACCTCCTCATTCACTTTCCCACCCTCTAACTCCACAACAACATCCGTATAAACACCCACGAGCCTCTCCTCCGCTTCCTTGAACTGCTTCTCGTACCCTTCGTGCATCTCCGCCAACCTCACCAGTGCCTTGTACATCTCTGCCTCGCCGGTTTCCGGGATCTGGGTGATCTTGGATCGGGCGGCGGAGACTGCATCCGGGTGGGGTCGGGGCCCAAGGGCGTTGAGGAGGTGGTGGGTCTGGGCGATGCCGGCGGGGATGGCTTGGGTTAGGGAAGACAGGACTTTTGGATTGTTCAAGTGGGGTAATTGAGTTAATAGTTTGGATTGTTGATCATGGGAGAGTGGTTGGTGAGAGATGGGATCCGACTGGGATAGGAGATGGAAGAGAAGTGGGAAATTTTCATGGTACTGATCCATTTTCCTCCGAGAATTCTAGGGGACAGACAGGAAGCGCAAAAGGTTTAACACAGAAATGACTGTGTCTCGGTGCGTGATACTCGACCGATCATCAAGAGTACTTCAGAGGTTTCTTCTTCCGTGTCATCTATCAATTTGTTTCCCAATATGAAAGTCCAATAAATAATAATTTAAAAATTAATAATGCATCCAGGGATGGTGATATTTTCGAGTTTACCTAGCATCCACCCGAAACCCGCTCATAAGGGTAGGTATCACCTTGTTTCCAAAAAAAAAGGGTAGGTATCACCCGATTTTAACCGAGTTAAAAAAAGATTAAATATTATCTGGATCCAATCAAATTGGGTCCAGGTAGGATCCGAATCTGAAAGGTCAAGGTTTTATCTAATCCGTTAGACTCAACCTACTATAACACACTGAAATTTCATATTCTTATTATAAAATACTATTGGCACATCTGATTTAAAAACCCTTTTCCTTATCTCTTCCACCGTTCTCTCTGTTTTCCTCTAGAAGTCTTACCGTTTTCTTTCCAGATCTAAGATTTGGGGTTACTGTTTAGTCAACAGTGAGCCCCAAATCTTTGTAAATCTTTGCTTTTCTTTTCTTTTACCCTAAATAAGTGGTAGATTTCCGTTGCTTTAGTGGCAACTTATCTCTACTCTTTAGAGTAGTTCTTTTGGGTGCTCCTCATGATGATTCACAGTGGTTGCAGCAGCCATGTTCTTAAGGTATGTGTAGAATTTTCTCTGTTTCTTTTACAGGCCATGAAGACTCTCCCCTCTCTGGTTATGCCTTTGTTGAAAGGTAGTTTGGGACTTGTGGTGCCTCAATTTGCCCCCACTCCTTTGGATCTGACTTCCTCTGGAATTATTACAAGTTTCAATTGTAATCCTTATGTCATAGGATCACCTGCCATGGAGTTTCTGTATTTTGGCTTTGTAATAGATTTAGATAATTTTCTACTCTACCCACCTCATGTGCTGGGGACTTCTGTGTACTGTACGGTTGAATGAAATGAATCTACCCCTTTCATCAAAAAAAAAAATTACTATTGGCACAGAAGCTCTAAAGGAGAGTGAATTAACTCTTCGAACTCATTTGGTTATGAATATACAGATTTGGATTTACTTATATCAAATTTGTATAGAATAAAACGACTAGGAATATAAAGTGAACAAGAACAATCACATCAGAAGCATAGAAATTTACAGTGTTTCTCTACAAAGGAGGAGTATGTCCACTACTCAAGGTTTTCCCTTGAGATCTTGCAACTTCACCACCATAGTTTCTTTTAGACCTGGCAATTCATATTATCGTGTCGGGTTCGTGTCGGGCTGAACAGGTAAACAGGTTCCGATTCTTCAACCCAACCCAACCCATTTAATAATCGTGTCGTGTCGTGTCTAACCCGTTTATTATCGTGTCGGGTTCGGGTTGACCCGCGGGTTACCTATTAAATTTAACAATCCTAAAAATCAGTTTGAAAATTTTATATATTACATAAGTCGTTATATTTTTTAAGCAAATAGGCATATAATTAGACTTTCTCATATATTAAATGTAATTAAAAATTCTAGAATCATAATATAATGATATTTTAAAGTATTTATAAAAAAAATTATATAATTTTAGTAACTTTGACCTTAAATATCAATTAAGTCTTGCATTAAATGAGTAAAATATCTATACCCTAAATATAATCGGGTCATAAACAGGTACCCATCGGGTTGGCGGGTCAACCCGCACCTGACTTGCTAATTCTCGTGTCGTGTCGGGTCGACCCATTTAACTAAACGGATTGAAAATCTCTGATCTATACCTGCTAATTTCGTGTCGGGTTATTGTGTCAATACCCGTTTTGCCAGGTCTAGTTTCTTTACGATACAACCAAGTTTTTCACATGATCACTTTGCAACTTACATCCAAATCTTGAAACCTACACCCAAACCTTTTATAAGATCAAGCTTGCAACATATATTAAGCTTTTTATAGGATAAGACTTGTAACATACTCCTCTAAATATCTCATATCTAAAATACAAGAGGGTGCGTATGAAAAAAAACACAATTCACAAGTTCAAGTTCAATTATCCGCACATTAGATAAGCGATAAAGAAACTTCGGATGATTAGCTTCGCACCAGGATAAGAGTCTTAACAATGTGTGTTTTTAAATAGTCAAATTTATCACTTTCTAAATTTAGAACTGATTGGAAGTTTGAAACATTACCAAGATACACATTATGTCATGACAAATTTTCATGAACTTGTATGGTGACAGATATCACTCCTGTTATGCCAATTCTTCATAAAGTTTTCTCTGGGCTGTTATAAGGTACCATTATACTTTTGTAGAGGTTTGTATATGCCAAGATTAAGCCTCAACTCTAGTAAATAATTTGAAGCGCCCGTCCCGTATTTACCGTACATAGTAAACACGTGCCGGAACTGTAACGACCCGACCAAACGAAGCCCAGCATACAGTGTATACAACGGAAACTCTGGCTCAACTGCCCAAAATATAAACATCAGAAATTTGGTCCTTCGGCCCAACATCAAAACATATCACCCGAACCCGGGAACATCAAACACATCACAACCGGCCCAAGGCCCAACAATAATAATAATCAGCACAGCGGAAGACTTTTAAAACTCACAAAGACACTATATGCGACACTGATGCAAACTATAGATCCGAGTCCTATCCAAGGGATAACACCGCAGGTGAGGGGTGAGTCCGAAGTGCCCATCAACCATGGATAGACGATCAATATGCAACACTATAAATTACTCAAGGTCAAAAACAGGCATAACAGCCAAAATATACCAATCCAAAGGACTCGACCCAAAACTGGTCCAAGACCAAAAAGACTTAAACAAAATCCAATTTCCAATTTTATCTTTTCTGGGCCCCGTCACGGATAAGCTAGGGTCGTACCAGGTTATCAACCTGTTCTTGGTGCCAGATCAAAAAGAACCCGGGATCAACATCCCAATCAAACCGGCATCAACATGTCCCAGTAACCCAAATCATGGCCACCACAAAACAGTCTCTAACCATCCGGTCGTACCTCTACTTACCACGTGACAATTATATCATCATCATCCAAAACCAAATCTCAGGGATCAACATCCCTAACCAAAACACCGGGATAGACATCCCAATCCAAACCAAGGATCGACATCCTTATCACAAATTATTATTTAATCCATTATTCTTATACCAAAAGACACAAGATAAACAACCAAAAACTCAACGTACGGGGATAAACATCCCAAAACCAAATCATGGGGATAAACATCCCAAAATCAATCAAGGCGCTGGGATAAACATCCCGAATCAAACCACAACAAATGCAACACTCAACAGTGCAAAAATCATCAAACACAACAACCGAGTAATATAGGCACATATCGAAGGAAATCCATCCTTACCTTAGCCGATTACTCAAACTCTGAAGACAATGACCGGTCCCAAGCCGGTTCCACAGGAACTGCTCGATACCAGCTCCTATATAACAAATAACAAATGCACACATAAGATGCACATAATCGGTATGCCATGACATGCTAGAAACTGTAAATTGAACATCGTCCCCCTCGGTTATATTCCATAAGATTATCTTTAGTCATTTTTAAAACCTTTTCCGAAAATAATATATCGTACGTATATCCGAATATTACTTCGGTATTTAATACTTTAATATTTTTATGAAAATATTTATCATTTTCCAAAAATATAATTATCATAAAATAATTTTTCTAGGAAGATATGTAAATATATATATATTCTAAATTATTTACATAAAATATTTATACTTTTCCAAAAATATAATTACTATAATATAATTTTCCTAAAAAAAATATAAAGTATGCTTATACTCAAAATATTTTATAGCGTATGTATTCTTTTCTAAAATAGTTACTATATAGTAATTTTGCAAAGGATATAATTCGTATTTTAATTACCTTAGTTTCTTGAAAATAATATAACATGATAATTACTTTATTTATATTTACAAAATTACTATGTATTTATATTTCTAAAAATATATATATATTCCATATACCATTTTTCCAGATTATAAATATATATATAAGTTTTATTATTATCCTTTTTTTTCCTTTTTTTAAACCGGATTGGGCCAAATAGTGCCGGCCCAGACCCTTGCTCAGGCTAAACCAAGGCCCCAAACAGTGGCCCAGGTGTTGCCCAAGCCTTAGGCCCAGGCGTCCCAGCCCATGCCCATGTCCATAACCCACAAGAAACCGGGTTAGCTACCTGGGTCGTCTCCAACCCGCGGGTCTGCTCACCTAGCAGCGGCGGCGGCGACGGCAGGAGGCGAGGAAGACGCGGGCAGCGACGTGGAGAGACAGCAAGGTGCGGCTGCTGGGTTGGCGACGCGGCGGTGGCTCGTGCGACTGTGCGACGCGAGCAAAGGGGAGGCGGATCCGAGTCGGGTCTTCTTCGTCCAAAGACGGTGGCGGCGTCTTGCAGCAGCGACAGAGGAGGCACGGCGAGGCGACAGCGGCAAGGCGGCGTGACACGAGGAGGAGGAGGCATCGGTGCAGCGGTGGCGAAGGAGGAAGAGCGAGGAACGGCCCGACGGATCCACTCATCGGGTTGGCTTCGTCCATGGTCGGCGCAGCTGTCCCGCCGCGACGACGACGGAAGCGAGGGGAGGAAAGGAGAAGGGAAAGGTGGGGGAGAAGGTGGCGGTCGGCTGCGTGTGGTCGGTGCTGGCGATGGATGGTGATGCGCGCGGTGGTGCTTCGGTACAGCCCGGCTGCAGGCTGCAGCTGCAACACTTGGGGCGACGTCGTTGTCCTCAGGTGGCGGCGAGCAGAGGAGTTAGGCGCGAGGGGAAAGGATAGGGGGCGGCTGGCTTGTGTGGTGGTGGTTCGGGTGGGTGGTGGTCACGGGGAAGAAGAAGGTGGGGGTGTGGGTGGTTGCTTGCAAAACGGTGAGTGTGTTTTTTTTTTCTTCTTTCTTTTTTTTCCTTTTTACTGGTTTGGTTTTAAGTGATTTTGCAGGTACAAAAAAGAACGAGGAACTGGTTTTGTAGGTGAAGAGAAGAACTGGGTTATTGGGTAGTGATTTTGCAGAGGAGAGTGAGGGAAGGTGATAGGGGTGTATGCAGGACATAGAGAAGATGGCTTCATCAAGCAGAAAAAAACGGGGTGCACGGGCATCACAGGATTAAGCAGGTCACATGTGACACAGGGAAGAGGCGGCGCCCAACTCAATTATGCAGGTAAGCCGTGTACCGTCCGGACTAGAAAATAACTGATGTACCCACTTAATTATTTTCCGGTGTGATTTTCTGAGGATTCCGGGACCCAAAAAATACCAACTTAGATCCGAAAAATCCACCGAAAAATCGCGAGCGCGGGAAAAACCTCGGTTACAAAAAACGACGCTCGATTTACCTTGAATTAATTACCCAAGATTAATTCATTCGGTAAATCACTGTAAAAAGACTTTTACAGCCCCGGTAAAAATCCAAATTTTTACCCGGGCTGTTACATAATTCTTCCTTCAATGGCTTGGTGAATGTCATTCATACTTATCTGTTGAGGGCTATGTTGAACAAAGTTCCGCTATCACAACGTGAACAATGCTCTTCTACCAGATTGTTGAAGTATGCGCAACACAGTGCACTAACCTTACACACAACCAACCTCGTTACACAGGCAGACTGTGCTGAGACTAAGCAAATCTAACTTGCACAAGCAAGTTGTGCAGAACCCGAGTTGGGAAAGAAAGAAAACTCACAAAAACTAACAACTAGACAATAAATAAGAATAGAGAGAAAACTTTCTCAAAGCACTCAGAGAGAATTGAGAGAAAAGCTTAAATGCTAGGGAGAAAAGCTAGAAAGCTTGGGATGCATTTTCTATTAGAGAGCAGGGCCTTTATATAGGCTACAGGAACTAACAACTAACCTAGAAATTAGGAAACTAACAATCTCCTTCAAACTTTGAAAAATAGATAAAGCTAACTAATATCTAATCTAGATATTTTAAATAATAATAACCTAAGACCAAATCTAAATAATAACTACATAGATTTAATTTAGTGGTGTTGATCTTTAATAGGTTGTGCATATTGATTTTAGACCACCTTTAGCCCTATCCATGCCGATTCTATTTAACCACTTGTCATGTGCATTAGGTTGATTGATGATGAATCATTGTAGAGCTACCATACTTAGAACTTTGAATAAGATAAACAAATCAAGCTTCATGCTCTCTTGAATTTCATGTTCATGAAACTTTTCTAAATCCTTGCACAAACATTTATTAGTAGCATTAATGATAAATATGTTTGGAAACATCAAAGGTTAAACCACATGTATATGCAAAGATTAATATCCTACATAATCACATAAGCTTCCTCCTTTTTTATCAAAATTTACAATAAATATATATATTGTTTTTGTTTCTTCTTTTCCAATTTTACAATCCAGCATGTTTTTTATAATTTTTTTCTTTAATTAGTTAGATCTTATTTTTAGACTTAACGGATATACAGGAAACAACCTTAGCTTTTTTGAACCAAAGGAAACAACCTTAGCTAGATACGTATTTTCCAGTCGATAGAAAAGTAAAATTTTACCCTACTCAATTTATAACCGGTCCATGTCTTATCCTACCGGCCCGACTCCATTTTCATTCTCAAAAAAAAAAAAAACATTCATTCTTTCGAGGGACTTGGAGCTGGTCCTATGCATCGAAAGTCAAGTCTTGAAGCCGATAATGTATAAGAACTGAGAACACACAGTTTTAGTAATATTTAACAAGGAAAATAAGACAAAAGTTGTTGCCGCCACTTGTCCGAATGGTAAAAATCAGAGTAGCAAATGCAGCAACCGTGTGAGAAAAAGAAGAGCAGATTTTTACAGACAAGGAATGGGAGCGACCGGTTCGCCGGGCGTAGAAAAATGGGAAAGGTAAGCTAAGAAACAAGAAGATGATACCGATAGAAATTGGAACTCTTAAAGACTGTTTATAGGGTAGGCTCATTGGGAAAGGCAAGTTGATATCCAGTGTTAGCTTCTTTTCAGCATATAATCATGACATTTTAAGGTTGATATTCAGTTTAGCAAGTCTGTACCATCCTAAGTTTAATAATAAGGCAGCTTCCAATCTGCAGCAGCAAAGCAAATCCAAAGAGTTGATGCATTGCCGGGAAATGATCTAGTAGTTATTGTCTGGTTGGCAACTAGTTTCTACACGCAATGTAAGAGAAGAGATACTTAATTTTATTTTCCCTGTGTCCTTATCAAAGGATTCGCTTCCTTGTTTGTACCTAATTCAATTCTGGGTCCCATTTGTGAAGTGATGAAATTTAATTAAATTCTTATCCTCTTTTCTCCTCCTTTCAATTCACCTCCCCTCCTAACCCCAGAAGATGTGAAATATCAGCAAATGAATAGTAGAGAATCAATTACTTCAAGGCTAATGGAGTTAAGTTAAAACCAGCTAACCCACAAACCTGTCTCTTGGCACATATAGGGTATAGGGTGAGAACTGGGGCCATTTGGGACTGCATCTATTTGTCGATATGTACCGTTCTAATCTTCCTTCATTCAATACTGCCCAACTTCCTCTTTGAGTCCCCATTCCTAGTCAATATGGATCCTCCCTGCCCTGGTATGTTTACACAATTGCGCCACCTAACATGTCTCCCCACTTATCTTTGAAACAAGGTCCCCACTGTCCCAAAAAGATTCCAGCTTACCTTCCTCAGGTCCATTTTCACAGGCTTCTACATCATCCATCGTACCCCACAGTTTTTTGCCTCTTGAGAAACAGCGACCAAATTGTAGTTAGGCTCTCCCTTCCCCATCCTAGTGGGATCCATCAAACCCTGACTTCTCTTTTATTGCATTGTTGATCACATCATACTTCCCCTCACATTTATTAAAGGATAGAGAGTGGAAAAGCTCCTAGCTTGTCCTATGGAGGATGCACATGGCGGTAGGGACGCGAGCTGGAACAACCTTAAACAGCTTAATCATGATCTTCACGGGATAATAAATATTCCCAGATAATCCTTTTCACTGGTTTCTCTTCCTCTGGCTCAGCCATTTTGATGTCAAATGGTGCAATCACATATCGCCCCTCCCTAAATCAGGACAGCTCAAAATGGGATCTTCTTTTGTTGTCCAAGCAAGTGGAGAGCCTTCTTCAGAGAGCCTTCCTCAGAACAAAAGATCACATCCTTGGTTTCCCTTTTCTGCTTTCCGATCACATTCTTTGTATCATCGTCATTTTCCATGTTTTCTGAATCATAATTACTTTTTGTAGCATACTAGATTTTGAGTTGTTAATTATCATAGTCATTTTCCATTTCATTAATTGTTTTAGTTCTTTAGTATTTTGTAGGTCCTCATATGTAAAAAATGTCAAGGACACTTTGGTTGCCCTTATCTCGATGTTCAACTGATTCCAGTAAGCAAAGCCTTATTGACCCCTCTCGTGGGTCCCCTGCAATCCATTCAACTTGATTGGTCTTAATATTGCTTCAGGAATTATGAAAGTCGATAAGGAACCATTGTTGCTTGCTCCTGTAAGTGCCCTCCAAGCAGGTATTCAGCTGTATTTGAAGGAAAAGATCAATCACACCAGAGTTAGTTATGGCCCATGGTTCACTAAAGCAAAGAAAGAAAGATGGTAGCACAAGTGTGCAAGACAAGCTAGCAAGTGGATGGGATATTTCCACTTTGAAACAAAAATGCAAAGCATCTGTCAAAAATGTTGAGGTACATACTAATGGTAATGCAATCTGAAGACAAACTTTTCTTAATTGGATTAGCTGTTACCGGGTGCAGCAGAAGTGGAGCCACAACCATCCCCTCTAAACAGCAAAATACACATCATCACCATTACCAGGAAGGAGAGGAAGATCCTTTTTACATTTGCCCGTATCTGTTAAAACAGAACATTGAAGAAGAAAGTTGCATTTAATTTAGCAGAAAGAGAATTAATTCATTGCATGCCATGGAAAGAATATGATGTTAACCATGTATGCGATTTCTTTCCTGGAAGAACATGGAAAGATAGGATGGTACCAAAATATGCAATTTACCGGAACTAGATTCACAGAATTCATATTATATCCAACCAAATACGTGTGGGACTTAGCATTCCAAAGTTAACAGCAGAGTTTTACTTCATCCTACACCAATGGAAGGGACTAGGAGGAAGAAAGAAAACGAGGAAAGCACTAAACAAATTACATTGGTGTGTGATGATGCCTCCTCCTGTCTTTTGCGTCCTGTTGAATCAGATAATTGCAATCTACTGATCAACCTGCAAAACAAAATTTCTAACAAAAAAATTAAGAAAACCTGACAGCAAACAAATAATTAAAAAAGTGAAAATCAAACATACAATCAACTAGAAACATAAATCAACAAAGACCTGATGCAACACAAGAAAAACACAGATGATGAGAAAAACAAAAACAAAACAACAAATCGATTTTGAGAAGAATGACCCAAAAAATGAAGAGGATGGCTGCTGAGAAACGTGTGAAGCAAAAGCATCACAGGAAAGACGAATGAGGTTCACGCGCCAAAGCAATATACCAAAGCCAAACAGATAACAGGAAGAACATGGCACGCAAAGTATGAATGAGGAAAGGGGAATCTAAGAAGACAACAACAACAACAACAAGAAGGAGGCGGCATCTGCTGTACGCTAATGGAGAAATGGAATTGGCCGGACTGGATTGGAGCTGTGTGTTGTCAACGAACAAAACTACTGCTACTTGGAAAATCAATAATCCACAAACCCCAGAAAAGCAGAACACACAAATAAACTCACCATGAACATATAGTTGCATTTTGATTTGGGGATCCAAATGGGAAATTGGACTGAAAATTCATTAATATCCACGGACTAAAAAAAAATGCAATCCCCTGGTTAACGAATTTACAGTCCCCAAATTACATAACACATGCAACTGCTCTGCTCCAACTCCAGTAGTGTCCTCCTCTTCTTCATTTCTTTTTCTTTCCCATATTATATAACCTTTTTTTTGGCGGGTTAAAGTTTCTTTTGGTATTTAAATTTATATGTGATCATCATATTCCTTGGTCCTCAACAAGTGTCACTCTTCTTCTTCCAGCTGTTATTGCCAATGATTCCCGTTGTGAACGAGGTAAACATGGCAGCCGGGGTTTGCATGATGGGGCACTACATGATGATGATGATGGTAATGAGGAGGCATCATCATCCTCTTCACCGGATACGCCGGCACAAGAGGCGGCCTCTTCGACGACGACATCTGGTGGGGGCACCTTGGAGTTGCCGTTGTGGCACCATAACTATTATTACTTCCCGAGGAAGAAGATGATGACAAGGACGACGATGATGATTTCGAAGAAGAAGCTGATGATGGTGATGGTGAAGGGTTGATGATGGGAGAGAGAGGTGGTGATGGTGATTTTTTGGGGAGGGAAAGGAAAGCCCTGATCTTGAGGGAGGCAGCTCGATCGTATTCCTCGATGAGATTGGCTAGATCCTCATCGGAGGTGACCGAGACCAGAGCGTCAAGGTCCTCCGTTGGCAACTGACACCGGAAACCCACTGCCCCTCCACTTGCCCCACACAACTCTCCAAGCTTTGACATTAACTCTGTATATAATATATTGTAACCAACACAGAGTCACACACACATTCCTCCAAAATCACTCTACATATAAAAAATCTTATCAAACCCACATACATATATGTGTGTGTGTATGTATAACATGCACCTTGTTTAGTTCACACATACAATCAATACATGATGTAATGTTTTACAAGTATAATAAAAGAGAAAAGGGCTAACCAGCAAAGGAGATGGCCCGGTCAACGGCGAGAACACGGGTTTCGCCGCCGTGGTAACGGAGCTTGCCGTCGGGATAACGGGGGACGATTTTGCCACCGTAGCTGCAGAGGAACTTGAGGGTGGCGGGTGGTTTAGTGTTGAGGGAAGGCCCGACCATGCTGTGTTGTATTCTAAGGAGGTATGGGTGGTTTTTTTTTTTTCCTCTTCTACTGGTGAGGGAAAAAGGAGAAGAGGAAGAGAGAGAGAGAGGAGGTTAGAAGATGCTTTTCTTTTCTAGTTGCTTCTTCAAGCCTGGTTATGGTACTCTTCCCCGCATATTTATAGAGTTTTTTCTCAGTTTTACCGGAGCTGTAAAAAAAATTATAAAGTAGAAAAAACAGAGGTTGCGTTAAGTTAGATTCTTGAAGACTCTCTTCCTTCTTGGGTCAAAGGTAAAATAAAATGTAAACGGTCACAGGACTCGTAGGGGGATCGAGGGGTCCACCAGAATTTGATTTCGCCAAAAATGGTGGGGATCGGGTCTTGGTATTCAGTCAATGTTATTCCTTCCTCAAAAGTAAAGAGGGATGATTAAGGATAATTTACTGCTTTTCCTCCAACATAAGTCAGTGAGATACAAAAGAGATTGGGAAGTAAACAAGTAAGAGTAACTTCAACTTTGTTCGTTGTTCTACTTCCAGGGGATTGCGTGTCATTAGTAAAGATACTCCTGTGTTTTTGGCTGCAGTTATTTTCGAGTTTCAAATTTCAACATTTGGTCATGCGTCCTGTCTGTCTTAACTAACTGGTGTCGGTATATTAAGAGCTTTGGCCTTTGATTCCCCCCTGCCGATTCATAAAAGAAAGGAGTGCAATTCTGACACGAGTCTCTACGTACCATAAACGAATAAAATTTCAATAGGGGAAGTTCAAACTTTTGATTCGGACCACCTCAACCAAATTGGCTTGTTATTCACACAAAACTGAAAAATAATTTTGCCAATGACCCTTGGCTTTGTTAGTTGGGCTCAAACTAGCTAACTCTTTTTATTGTACATTAAAAAAATAAAAACTAAAATAAAAGTGTATTTTTCTTTTTTTGAGAATAAAGTAAAAGTGTAGTTAGATCACCAGATAGGTTGTTACCAGTTAGGTTGAATAATATGAATGATTAAAATTTACAATACATGCCATTTGTTTGTAAGAGAGTTTAAGGAATTTTATTGAACACTAAAAAAACAATTTTTTGCGAAATTTAATGATATCGTGTAGTGGTTTTAGGTATGGTACTTAGAATCCTGAATTGATTCTCCAAAATTTGGGCTAAATTAAATAAGAAACTGCTCCAATAATAGTGGCCTGACTGGGATGGAGCAGATGGTTTAAATTATTGTAGTAATGAATTAATGAATCAAACTAAAATCTTTAACAATTGGAAACGAGTGGATCACGGAATATATGATTTGCCTTGTCAAAACCGTCTGATTTTATTATGTATTCTTTCCTGGTCGCTATGCATTTCTGGATCAGTTAGCAACCAAACGGATGGACGCCCTCACCTTAGACTATCTCCAGTGGCAGGCTCTATCGGGAGGCTCTATTATTGTCATGTCAGCGCCACATCAACGCCACATCAGACAGAGCCTTCACTTACATTAGAGCCTCTAATATCGTCCAATCATACAGGCTCTATTCGGAGGCTCTATTGAGGACCCATATGTATATTATATTATTAATCTTACAAATATAATTTTTATTATATACAAATTAAATAATATAATAATAGAAGAAGTAGATAGAGGCGGGCTCTCCCGATCTCTATTTTTGGAGACGGTCTCTTCTATTCATAGAGCCTCTCCTTTTCCTCCAGTGGCGAGACAGACTCTAAATTGCTGATATGACAAATAGAGCCCTGTCATGAAGCCCACACTGGAGATGGTCTTAGTCACCATTTTTTATTCAGCTAAGCTAAACTACTCTACTCCCTTTTTTCGAGTTCCTATTCGGTTTCAGAAACATTTTCGGGCTAATCTAGATTTAACTCAGGTCATGCACCTGCTTATGGTGGATGAGCTTTTCAATGAAAATTTTATGCATACAGAAAAACTCGAACCCAAAATCTATCTTAATTTTTCATAATCTTTAGATTATATAAGTGTTCTCTGAAGTGCTAGGCAAATTGAATGTCATGCCCATCTTGCATGTAAGTAGGGGTGAGCAAAACGTCGGTACGGTATATACCGTACCGATTGATTGATATACCGATTTTTCCGATGACCTTTAATTCCGACCGATGCCGTGCCAAATTCTGCTTTACACCGATCGGTATTATACCGATCAATACCGACGACGTCGGTTCGGTCGGTAAACAATACCACCGAACACCACAGTTCACTTTCAGTATTCCATTTTCACCAAGAGAATTTTGGGGAAAAATCAGTAAGATGACAAAAGGGAAGAACTTGGTTTCTTCTTTTCACAGTTCAAGATCCATCCTTTTTCCCAATACCCATTTCAAACTCACTTAAAAAATCACAGAAAATCATTATTCCCATACCCCGAAAAAAAACCCAAAAAACACTAAACAAATTAAACCCAGAAGCCTACCCGGATTCATATTCACCACAACAGCAACAATCCAACAGAAATGGGAGGGGATGGAGGAGATGCAAAAGACGGCTAAAGGAATAGATGAAGGGGGAGTGAGGGTTGGGGAAGGAGAAGGCAGAAGGAAAAAAAAAAAAAAAGATAGATAGAAATGGAGAAGGAGTGAGCAGCGGCGTGGGAGACGGGGAGAGAGATGAGTGAAAGTGAGAGAGTGAGAATAAGTGATTTTAGGGTTTGTGGTATTTGGGTTAGTGTTTGTATGGGCTGTTGCGTGGGTTGGATCAATGGCTGGAGCAATTTTGTTGGGCTTGGAAGATGTGAATGTTGGGTTGGGTGTCTTGGGCTGGTCGGTATCGGCTCATACCGAAAACAGACTATACAAACCGATGCCGACCAACCATTAAACCTATTTATTCGGCACGGTACAAATTGAGAGGGGGTCTCTACGATTCCCTTAAATTTCGAGCCGATACCGTCAGTATCGGGTCGGTATGTTCGGTACGGTTATTTTGCTCTCCCCTACATGTAAGTTACCAAAGTCCAGAAGCACAGAACCAACAATTTTCTTCAACGGGCATACGTGCAGTATTTAAAACAACAATTTATTAAATTTCCGCTACCTAAAATTTCGATATTTAATGAATTTTGACTTGCTGTTCGTTCACCGATTGCATGTTGGTAGGGCTATGTCCAATATTTTAATTCTCAAAGACATTGGTTCTGAATGGTACAAAAGATAAGATAATAGTTTTTTCTTTTCTGTTTTACTAAGATTTTTTTGATGTTTTATCCTGCTCAAAGAACCATATGCTAGGAGTAAGAAACCTATACTGCTACAATCTACAACGTATTAGAAACAACTTCCCCTCCATTTGTTTGAGCAATGTCAAGAATCCCACCAGGTGAAGAAGTACAAAACTAAGTAGACGGTGCTATTTTGGAGTGCAAATTTGAGAGTTCGAGTCTGTTGCTAAATTCTCATACGAAACGCATCATACATATCAAATTGTAATATATATTTTTAAAAATGGTCATTCACTCAATTATGCGGTTTATGGAATTTAGAGTTTGATTTTTATATGAAAACATGAACACTATTAATTATATATATTTTTTGAAAATATGTTGTCTGTCTTTAAATTTCCAGATTTTTTCAGATATGCAGTTAAGATCATTTTAATAGGCTAACCGATTGGTCATATTCATTTTTTTTATCCAGAAATTGGGCCCCGGGACACCCCCAAACTTTTCAAAAGATACGAGGGAAAAATAATAATTTTGCTTTATGATAATAAGATATTAATTATATTGGCTTAACAATACGAAAATTCAATAGGACCCCTTCTTTTTTAATATAAGATGTTCTAGGTTTGTTATTTTGTTTCAAATTATAAAACTCTCCAAGAATTCTATGAATCATTCTAGGTCATAATTAAATAATTAAGTAATAGAATTTTGGCTTAAAGAACTTTTCCAATCCGGTATAACTACTGGTCAAATGAAATATGAAAGACGAAAATTGAGACTTGGAAAAAAATCATCCTCAATAAAAATTTATAATTTTATTTTTGGCCAAATACAGTCTACAAAATATACAAAGAATTGAGGAAATGGGATGATTGTGTGAACATAACATAATTTCTTTGGTTGCACAATGTTGAGAACTAAAGCAGTTCGAATCCCACATAGCGCGTTTGATATTTTCATTATATTTTGTCCTTTTTTTCCCCATTGAATTTTTTTGTACTGTTTCCAAAAATATTAATGCGTGATATTTTTTTCAGAAACAAAGCATGGAAAAATACATATTTTCTACGCCAAGAAAAAAAAAAGAGAATGGTAAAAACACAACCATTCAATAAATCTATTTTTTTCTTGCTTTCTTTTTTTTGTGCATCCCTTAACTAGTCAGAAAAAAAAAAGAACAAGAATTAAAAATTCTTTTTCCAACCAGCTCGGCCTACATCCACCCAACTGTAGCATTTTCCTATCACAAAGGCTTGAATGGTCCAGGGCATTACGCCCCACAATTGCAAGTCATGGTCATGTCATTGGCAATGGTAATAATCAGCATGGGATCCACAGACACTATTAATTTGTTTGGAAAGGAAGACTGAGGTATCTGGGTCCCCCTGCTACTCCATTACAAGTGTCAGATCATGATTGGGTGGGTGCAATGTTTTGGGAGGGGAATTTGGCGTTATTATAACTGCAGAATTTGGGTTTATTTATTCTTCGCTACTAGTAGTGCATGCATTGGAACTGGATTACAACCCAGTGGTCCATTGTCGTCCACGGTCACCCTTGTGTATGGAAGAGGGGTGTAATATCCGGTTGATTTTAATTAGTATGACTGCCAATAAGTCTTGCCCAGTAGTAGACTCAAAGAATATCCCTCAAGATGTTATGTTTGAAAATCTAGGTCCCCTAAACACATTGATTGTTCGACAAAAATAAACACATTGATTGGTTGAACTGATTTGGAAAGAAGGCCCATCCCCATTTTTCTTGTATATTGGAAGAGTATTGCAAAGTCGATTGTAGTGCCAACAACGGTTGGCTTAGTTCGTTATTGTTCAGTCAATATTCTCATTAGGTTGGGTTAGTACTCCCATTAGGTCGAGAATTCGAACCCCATCGATTGTCTTCTATAATGGGTAATTTCTAAATGCTACTAATAAAAAACGTTCGTTAAGCCCGATAGTTTGTTCTGGCCCTGGATTAGGGTAACCTCTCCTCAACTTAAATTTTTTTCAACCAAAAAAATGGATAGTAGGACTAATTTTTTCCATGAATTGTCTCGTCACCTTTATGAAATAAAATATTTCATTTCATTGAAGTTTAAGTTCAAGGGAAGTTTCCTAATCCGAGTCAAACCAAATCATCAGGCTTAACAAGCATTTACAGTAATATTTATAAATTATCACCCAGAGAGACTATGTGGGAGTGGTTTGTAATGAAACCTCTTAAACAACAGAACTTTCACACTAGCTAGCTACTACCAAGACTCAAAATTTATCCCAATGTGAAGCTTAGATAACATCTTTCGGTAGTTCTAATAGTTCACTATCTAGGTTTTCTTTTGTAGGATTTTGAGTTTGAAATTTTGTGACTCGGTAAAACCTTAATATATACTTGTAAAAGATGTCCTTCTTTGTAGGCCGACCTAGCCCAACCAGCATTAATTGAATTGAATCCATAAATGTCTGGAGACTAGTAATTAAATAATAAATAAAATATAAATCCCAACAAGGAAAAATCTATATATAATTCAAATTGTATCAAATAACATATACACATAATACAACATAATCATTAAGAGTTTTCTTTGGATTTCTTTGTTTTTGTTCATCTACAAAATCTAATTGGATATGTTATACAAAACAAACATACCACTTACGGTGAACCATAAAATTGGCCAAGCATAACCATTTGCGAAATTTGATTCTTCACCGGATCGAGCAAGTGCCTGACGTTGACTCATGATCATTAGGAACTTATTCACTTGCAAACGGGTATACTAATGATAAATATGGCAGTAACAACAAAAGAAAAATTTAAACATTTATAAAATGTTGTCTTAATCTATGGTAATATTAAATTTGTTGACGATTACAAAAATTTCAAAAAGCTTATTTGGTTGCACAACAATGTTATCATGATCCATCTTGTTGTGGTTGCCTTGTTAACATTGCAGATAACCTTAATGATAGAATACGAGAATACAGCTGGAGAGATTACGTACAATAATGCTTAAAAATGACAGTCAAGGTTCCACTCAATCATGAATAGCCATAAACAACTATTGTTCAAGAACCTGACGTCAGCGGCAATTTCTGGATACAAAAGGAATGCTTTCTTGATTCTTTACACATGCTTGATGATTAGCGATAGCGTCGTCACCCATTGTCATTAACTCCCCCCTGAAACATTAAATACAATTAAAGCAAACCAAAAAACGTATCATATGTGATGGTTATCTTTAAGATCTCCTCCAATCTGAACATTAATGTAAGGTCGGGTACTGGCTAGAGGATAATCTTTTCTTCCGGAGCTCATATATTAAGCTAAAGCAAGCCAAAGTTCCACTTATTATTTATCTTCTCATGCATCTTCTGTCCTTGTCATTGATTATGTCACGCAATAATCCAATGCAGGTAGCTATATGATATGAAAATGCCAAAGGGGGTCCTACTTCCTTCTCGTCTCTGCATATCCCAAAATTCCTGTTATTTTGGTTATTTTCAAAAGTTGCTGAGCATATCCGCCTTTATCTCCTTATCCTTTTGATGAGAGAATCGTGCACTTTGCTTGGTTCACTTGCAATACATATGGCATTTTTTTAATGTAGTAGTACTATATTTTGTATTCTTAGGGACCCATTACACGTTGGCAATTGGCAGGAAAAAAAGAAAAGGAAAATCCCGCCACCAGATGTTGTTCCAAAAAAAGTATAATGGCATGCATACCGGATAACAAGAAAAGAAATCAAACATTAGCTAATCCGTGGAAAGCATATGGCATTTTGTCAATTTATGAGGCAAACATTATGTAGGTGTGTGTGGGTGGATGACTGGATGCAAGCCTAATCATAAAAGGGGATGCATTGCAAGGCATGTTCTATATATTCCTAGCCTCTATTCTTCTCTCCCTTTCATATTTTGAATGTAAATCAAAACATACCATGGATGTATGGGATAGGTAGTTGAAGATTGGATATGCGGTTAAAATTCTGGCCATACCTCTTCTACCATATATGGTTTATATTCCTAAAGTGGCATGGATAGAGCGAGCCTCTTGGTACAAACACGCAACTACCCAAGTTGGCATTTGATATGCCATTAGGAGATTAGAGAAAGAAGGGCGAGGAATTGTTGTTTTCTGGAGTGTCTAAATCCAGATAAATTATTTTTTTCTTAATCCGATAAATCCAAACTAAATTCTCTAGTGCTTAGGCATGCATGTTAATTAATAATATTAAAATAATTTTAAAATTAAATAAAAGAAAATTTTAACTGATTATGATATTGCTAATACATGCTATTTAAAATATAATATAATAATTAATTAATTACGATATTATCATTAGGCATATTATTTGGTACTCAGCGATCAATTTTTTTTTTCTTTCTAATGTCAACCAAAAAAGAAGCTACATTTCCTTTTTTATTTGTACTTTAGTCTTAAGTATTATTTTCATTTCCTTTATTAATTAGGAGTAGTAATTTTGGGGTTTTTGTTTTTGGAATCTCAGACAGACAGGCAGCCAATTTGGGCGGGGACGGTATGTGGGGCCTTTGTGGTGAGAACAATTTTTTCTTTTTTTGGTTTTGTCGAAAAGTGGTGAGTTTTTTTTTTAATCAGAGTGGTGAGTACATTGGGTGTGTGTATTGGGCACCCGTACCTTTATGGGGGGCTCTCCACCTTTCTCTCTGCAAAAACACTAAAAAACCAGCATCCAGCTTGAGAAAGGAGAGGCTTTCACTTTGAGCGAGAAGAGCCTTGTACCTGGGAGATCTATTTTACTTTGCTTTGGTTTAGCATTAGTTGGTTGTTTAAATTCATGGCTCCTCTTCTAAGTTTGGTGCTAAAGACGGACACAGTAGAAGAGATTCAAGATCCTGAGTCCATCCCCAACTCCCTACCTGGCATTGCTTTGAAGATCTAAAAAACGGTGCTAATTGGGAGGCTTGTTTCCATTCGCAGCTACAGCCCCTCCTTCATACAGCCTTTACTCAAGAAATTGTGGGGTGTCTCAGGTACATTTAAGGTCATTCAAAAGGGTTTTAATTTGTTTTTCTTCGTCTTTCAGCATGAATCTGAGCTACTTAGAGTTATTAATCATGCTCCCTGGACTATTGCTAATGCTCATGTGGTGGTTAAACAATGGCCACCACACCTCACATGGGAGCAAGTTGACATGTCCAAATCTTGTATATGGGTTCAAGCTCATGGTTTGCCACTGAATCAACTAAATGAAGAGAATGCGAGGCTTATCGGAGATGCTTTCAGTGGCATGCTTGACTTTGAGATCAAAGCAGGGGATGCGCTCAACACGAATGGGATCCTTTATGTCAAAATTGCTTTTCCAGTGGACAAACCCCTGATTACTGGATTCAACAACATTTTCTCAGAGGAGGAGAAAACATGGGTTAAATTCAAATATGAACAACTCTGTGAAGTATGCTGGTTTTGTGGCAGAATGGGTCATTCCATTACCCGCTGCTGGCTCAAGAAAGAAGATGATGTGCTTCCAGTTTACGAGATACCAGAGATGGGATATGGTCCATGGTTACATGCAACAATCCCAGAGAAGAGAATGTATGTCCTGGAACCGTTGAAGGAGCTGACGCAACCCAGTCAAGGGGCTCGTTTGAACCCTAACCAGAGCCAAACTAGACCTCGTTCAAGCAAACAGGCTCCCCAGCCGAAGCAGAGGTGGGTCCCAGTGAATCAATCCAATAGAGATAGTGGGGGGCAGGTTGAAAGATTGGTCAATATTGAACCACAAGGTGCAGGAGGTGATTCAGTGATTCATGCGAATAAAGAGGGCTCAGCAGACGAGGTCTCTGTGACCCATGCGAATAAAGAAGGCTCAACAGATGAGGTCGGCCTGATGGATGGAAACACGAAAGCTAATTTGCAGGTTGACTGGGTGGGGGCGTCACCTCTGTCTGACCATATGCCAATAGTTAATGAAACACCAAGAAAGAGGAAGACTGATGCAGACGTGGGCCTTTATTCTAAAAAGCAAAAGATCTCAACGGATTTTTTAATACCGAGCCCAATTGTGGAGCTGGCCCAACACTCCAACAGAGCTCCTCCTTTAGGAGAACCAGTAGAACTAGGCCAACTTCAACAAGCATTAGCCCTATCCCTGAGCAATGACAACAGGCCCACTCGCAAATGGAAATTAAGGGCTAGGACTGCATCGAGAGAGGCTGACCCTTCTTCAAATGTGTTCACCCAGACGGATCCAGTAGTTACACCAGAGAACATGCATGCAACTTACGTACTAAGCCCCTCAACACGTCAAGAGCCTCCATCCACACCTGACAAAGTGACTGTAGAAGACTGCTCCTCTGATGATTCGGCTGCCGCGGCTGGTACTCAGCTGCGGAGCCTGCCATGACTTGCTTAGTTTGGAATTGTCAGGGGATTGGTCAACCCCTGACAATTCGAGCTCTTAACGAGCTCATTCACAAATACTGTCCCTCCATAGTTCTTATCATGGAAAGCAAGCAAGAGGTGCAGTTTATGGACCAACTAAGAAGAAGGTTTCATTTTGATCATGCTGAATATGTGAATCGAGTTGGTCTCAGTGGGGGACTGGCTCTTTGGTGGACCAATAAATGGCATATTTCTGTGATTAGTAGTTCTGTTAACTATTTACATTGTAGGGTGAATGACGGGGTGCATAACCCTTGGTTTTTGACGGGAGTATATGCTCCCTCCTCCAGGCAGCAAAGGCGAACTTTTTGGGATGAGCTCTCCCAGCTTAATCCAGGTGGCCCTTCATGGTTGGTGATGGGCGATTTCAACAGTATTACTAGTGAAAAGGAGAAAGTTGGTGGACTCAGATTCAGACTCTCTCAAGCAACTGACTTTCAAAATTTTCTGGATAGTAATGCGTTGATGGATTTAGAGTTCAAGGGCAGCCCGTTTACATGGACAAACCGAAGAACAGGTGAAGCGAATATTTCAACAAGGATTGATCGTGCGATCTCAAATGTTAACTGGAGGCTTCTCTGTCCTAAGGCTCTGGTGTGCCATGAACTTTTGGTGGGATCTGATCACAGACCCCTAGTCTTACTGCTGGATGGAGTTAGTCGGAAGAATAAAATTTTCAGGTTTGAGTCTTCTTGGACCTTGAACCCAGATTGTGGGAAAGTCATAGAAACTTCTTGGTCAAGACATGCTAGTGGCTCCTTTCAATTCAGAATTTCCAAGAAGCTAAAACATACTCGCTCATCTCTTCGCAAATGGAGAGCGAATGGTGACCATAATGCAAGAAAGAGGATTAATTCAATCTCAAATGCCATCAATCAGTTGCATGAGTTACCTTACACTAAAGAGATTATTGAGGAAGAGAAGAAGCTGGTCCAAGAGCTTGATGAGGCATGGAAAATGGAAGAAATGTTTTGGCATCAACGCTCTAGAATCAATTGGCTAGCATATGGAGATAAAAACACAACTTTTTTTCATGCCTCGGCGACTCAAAGGCGGCAAAGGAACGAACTCAAGATGTTGAAAACTGAAACTGGCGCAATTCTTGAAGAGAATGCAGATATTGAAGAGGAGGTGTTTCGCCACTTTTCTCAGCTTTTTACTTCAAACAAGCCAACAATCTCGGAGGACATTATCAACCTACTTCCTCAAGGCGTTTCAAATGACATGAATAATATTCTCCTTGCCCCAGTCACTGAAGAGGAAGTCAAGGTGGCAACTTTTGGTATGGGAGCCCTCAAAGCTCCAGGGCCAGACGGATTTCAAGGGATATTTTTTCAGAGATATTGGTCGATAGTGAAAAATGATGTGGTCAAGGTGGTTCAATCCTTTTTTCATTCTGGTTTCCTATTGAAAACTTTGAATTCAACTTATGTTTCATTGATTCCTAAAATTAAGAATCCAGAATCACTATCCCAGTATAGGCCCATTGGTTTATGTAACTTTCTCTACAAAATTATATCTAAAGTCTGTGCTAATAGACTAAAGAGATTGTTACCTTACCTTGTATCTCCCCAGCAAGCAGCTTTTGTGCCTAATCGTTGTATCCAAGATAATATTATTATTGCCCATGAGGCTTTCCATTCTCTAAAATTATGCAGGAAGGGCAAGAAGTCAGGAATGATTATTAAGCTGGATGTTGCAAAGGCATATGACAAGTTGGAGTGGACTTTCTTGGAAAGAGTATTGACGAAATTGGGCTTTGCACCTCACTGGATTCAGATGATTATGCAGCTAGTCACTACTGTTTCTTATGAAGTTTTGGTGAATGGGACGCCATCAAGGAAGATCTTCCCTTCAAGAGGGTTACGCCAAGGAGATCCACTTTCTCCTTATCTATACATCATTGCTTCTGATGCACTTTCACGGATGATGGAGGAGGCAGCAAGAACATCTTTAATCAATGGCTTCAAGCTAAATCGTTTCTGCCCTGCACTGACACACATTTTCTATGCGGATGATACATTGCTTTTTGGTTCTGCATCAGTGGAGGAGGCAAGACGCTTGTGGAAAATTCTGCAAGAGTACAGTGAAGCTTCAGGTCAATCTATTAACACCTCCAAGTCAGCTATTTATTTTAGTACCAACACCACTGAGATAATCCGAGAAGAAATCAGTGCCTTGTTAAACATCAAAGCTGCCAGCAAAGGAGAGTCTTACCTTGGTTTGCCTACTGTCTGGGGCAAGTCAAAGATACAGGCTTTGAACTTCATTAGGGAAAGACTTCAATGCAAAATTGAGTCCTGGAAGCAACGTCTTCTTTCGCAGGCAGGAAGAGAAGTGATGGTGAAATCAGTTTTGAATACAATTCCAACATATGCAATGGCTGTGTTTAGGTTCCCTAAAACTTTCACCAAAAAATTACAGTCCATGATTAGCAATTTCTACTGGTCTCAAGATGCTTCTGGGTCCAAAATCCACTGGCTAGCATGGGATATCCTCTCAAAAAGCAAAAAGGAAGGAGGCTTGGGTTTCAAGAATTTAGAGTATTTTAACCAAGCCTTATTAGCAAACCAGTGTTGGCGTATGTTGCAGAACCCTGATGCATTGTGGGTAAAAATACTCAAAGGGAAGTACTTCCCTCATGATGACTTTCTTCATGCTACACAGGGTAGTCGGGCATCATGGTGTTGGAATAGTTTGTTGTTTGGAAGAGAAGGTTTGGAATTGGGACTCCGCAAGTTGATAGGAAATGGTAAAGATACTTTTGTGTGGGGTGATAAATGGTTGCAAGAGGAGCCATTCTACGTGACATCTCCACCCCCTAATTATTTTCCTGTGAGGAAGGTGGCTTCTTTGATATCCCCTCATGGTTGTTGGGATAGTCATGCCTTGCGAAACCTCTTCTCCAACGATGAAGCAGTAAGAATACAAAAGATCCCCATTGCCCAAGAGATGAAGGATAATTTGATATGGCATTTCAACAAGGATGGCACTTACTCCACCAGATCTGGCTATTGGTTATTTAATACAAGGAGCCAAGTCTTGCATGGCAATACCACATCAACGTCTAATGGGGCTGATATTAGGGTGTGGAAAAGCGTTTGGTCGCTTAATGCACAACCAAAAATCCAACAATTCGTCTGGCGACTTCTCCACAATGCCATTCCCACAAACACAAAATTATGGCATAGAAATCTGTTGCAGGTACCGTTATGCCCCATTTGTCAGCAGGAGGAGGAATCTTTAGAGCACCTTTTTTTCTTTTGTGATCACTCCCGTGCAACATGGTTTGCCTCACCTTTATCACTCTGTTTTTCAAGAACGGAAGCCTTCACTTTCTTTTCATGGTGGGAAAGTTGGATAATGCAACCAAGTCTAGAACAAAGGGAGGAGATTTTAAAGTTGGTAGCTCATATTTGCTGGTCATTATGGAAAGTGAGGAATGATTCTGTCTTTAATCAAAAAATTCCAATTCCACGCCTCACTCTTGCAAATGCTCTGAAAGCAGTAAATGAGTCTCCAGGAGGCCATTTTGTTCAGAATATCTCCCCTATAACAAGTCATCCACAACGTGAGGTTACTGCTTTGCGAAGGGGAACGATAAGAATTTCCTGTGATGCATCCTTTTGTGAAGCTACAGGTTCAGCGGGTATAGGAGTGGTATGCAGAACAGCAGATGGGAAGATGATTGATGGTTGCTCTCGACGGGTTTTATGTTCATCACACTCTGTAACTTATCACAAAATAGATAGAAAAGCTAACAAGGTGGCAGATTGGATTGCTAGATCTACACTAAGATTCCAGTGTCCTCCACACTGGGTTTTAGCACCACCTAATGAGCTTGTTCAATTGTTGAATGGTGACGCTTGTACTGCAGGTTTCAGTTAATGAAATATGATGTTTCTTTGCTCAAAAAAAAAAAAAGTAAGAAAAAAAAGATCTGTTGTCGGATTTAAGAATCAGAAATGAATCCTTCAATTACTTGGAAACTTCAATGGATATCTAGAGTTCCAATTTATTATCACCAGTCTAGCTCCATCTCCAGCAATCATTCATTATAAGTTGAGCTTTTTAATTTACATACAATGTCAGATTCATATATATATATATATATATATATATATATATCTATAAACATATGAGCCTAACACGAACTAAGCCGAGATGATATCACAATCTTCCAAAGAAAACGACAACCAAGAGTTTTGTGATTCGGATTTGGTAGAGAAAACCACGGGTTATGGTGCTGGTCGTCATACTTAGCTGTAAACCAAGAAACTAAATAAAATAAAAACATATGGCTCATGTGATTATTAACTAATGTCATAATTAACCATTGCTTTGGACTTTTTTCTAGTTTTTCTAAGCACTGGCTGGCTATGCGCATTGATTACTCTGTCTCTCTAGTGGTGGTGTGGCCCTGGTGAAGAATAATTAATCAATGTCATTAATCCTCTTTTCCACTTATCTTAAAAATGGGTGCATGATGTAGTTTCCTAAATCACAACTCAACACACCTTTGGATATACATAGCAAGAATCTGCCATGGCCTCCAAGGATTCATCCCAAGCTGACAATTCATCTGGTGATGAATCCTTACCATCTTATCAACCTCCTGCAGAAGAACTCTTCTGGGAAGCTGATCGTCTTTACCAATATGAAGGGATTTGGCTCCCAAGTGCATTACATAATCAAGTCATGCAAGCCATTCAAGAACAATTTCAGGCACGGGAAGATGATGTTCTGCTGGCATCCTCCCTGAAGACCGGGACTACATGGCTCAAGGCTCTTTGTCATTGCATCATGAGAAGCAACAACCTCCACGGTGATGATGACGATCAGGAGGAAGGAGACCTTTTGGTTAAGAACAACCCTCATGCCTGTGTGCCTGCTTTGCATACTATTAGATCCGTTGAAGATGTGCAAAACCCTTTCTCTGGTATGCCATCCCCTAGACTCTACCACACTCATTTACCTTACACTCTTTTGCCGGAATCTATCAAGAATTCATCCTGCAAAATTGTTTACATCACCCGAAACCCAAAAGACACCCTGGTTTCGATGTGGCATTTTTGGAATAAGATTTTCAGGGGTAATCAACCTCCATTCCCTCTAGAAAAAGCAGTAGATAGCTTCTGCAGAGGGGTTATCAGATTTGGGCCTTTTTATGAGCATGTTATACAGTATTGGGAGGAGAGCAAAAGAATGCCACACAGGGTCCTATTCCTGAAGTATGAAGATCTCCAAAGGGACCCCGAAGGGGAAGTGAAAAAGCTAGCTTCATTTCTTGGAAGACCCTTCAAGGATGAAGCTGATGTTGAAAAAGTGCTGTGGAAGTGTAGCTTGGGAAGACTTAAGGAATTGGAGGTTAACAAGAGTGGAAGGCTCTCGGGAATTCAAATACCAAACAGTGCCTTTTTCAGGGTTGGTGGTGTTGGGGACTGGAAGAACTACCTCACTCAGGATATGGTTGAGAGAATTGATGAACTGACAAGGGAGAAACTTGAAGTTACTGGCCTGTGTCTTGAGTCCTGATGGAGCACATAATAATCCAGCTCCCATATCTATCCATCCACAAGGGTTTTAATTTCTTTAATTGCTTGGTGCGAATTTCCTCCTATTGAGCGAATAAACTCTGCTGTCGTATTATTTTGAGTACTAGAAATGAATTAATCCTCCTGTTACTATTGGGCTTTAAAAGTCAACATTTTGGCAGTTGAAGTGTATGCATTTTTAGCTTATGTTTTTTCTTGTAACCAACTGGCTTGTAGTCATTTACATTCTAGAACTATTATTGTGCAATCATCCAAATTCGCTATAAAGGCCTTGGTGTAGGTTGCTATGTTTGTAGCCACTGCCATCATGGCAACTATCTCTGGATATTGGCATGTTTACATGCCCTGTTTACCTCTGCTATCGCCTTTGCCTGGATGTTGGCTGGGGTTTGATGTAATGTTATTATCTGAAACTAATGGTAAATGTCTCTTTCACGTTCAATAAAAAATAATAATGGCCTTGGATGGCAAAGTTGATACCTTCAATAGGTCTATACATTATGAATTGATGATACATTTCTTTTTCATGGTCCAATATGATGAGAATGATATGATTTTTGTTCTTTTTTTATGGTGAGAAAAAAAAAAAAAAAAAGACATTAAAGAAGATTGAGACGACCTCAAGACCCGGATCATGGGAACTTGAACTTCCGTCATTCCCCTGTTTGGTGTTAATTCTAAATGAGAAATGAATTTAATTCTTATATATACGCAAAAATATCCTTAAGAATTAAATTCATTTTCCACTTGAAATTGATACCAAATGGCCCTCCAAGCGAGCTTTTAAGTGCTTCTGTCCTACATCGTAACTCGTGGAAGATTTAAAAAAAAAAATAATTTTAGGTACAATTGGCTGCGTGCGATACAATCGTTTATTTTTAATTTTTGTTTGATCATTCTAAAGAGGTATAACATATATATATATATATATATATACATATATATATATATATATATATATATATATATATATATATATATATATATATATATATATATATATATATATATATATATATATATATATATATATATATATATATATTATTTGGCTACAATATTGTTTTATGGTTTGGTTTCGCGGGAATGGAGGAAAATCTCAAATTTTCACTGGGCTCGTTACATGACATGGTTATGTAAATGAATTGTTCGACATTCTTGGACTAGATGACTACCATCGCAGACCTGGGCTATATCATCATTAACTTGGTCTAATAATTTGGATTAATGTGGACAGCACTCACAGCAGCACAACGTTGTTGGGTATTTCCTTAGATTTGGTTCAGGCCCACACAGTTTCTCAAACAATTGATCCTCTCGATTTACTAGAGTCGAAATTAAAATCCTAAATAAAAAGGGTAAAAAATCGAAAAAGTTACCATACTAGGGTCACAAGACTGCCACCCACTCTCCAATGCCGCATCAATTTTTTTTTTTTCTTACTATTTACAGCCTTTTTTTATAGTTGTTCTTTTGGTAGAAAGTTCTTTTTGGTAGATGATTTTCAGCTTTCAACCAACCAAAAAAACCCACATGAAATATCTAAACCAATTTATTGCAGAGAGTGACTCGTAAGCACATTTTTTTTTCTTTTCTGCCATCAATTTGACTCGAAGAGGGAAGTTAGAAAATGGGCACATGTTCTTTTTTGGTGCAGAGGAGATAGTGACAAGATGATAGCGATACTAACCTTGCGGGGTTGATTTAGCTTTCTATACGTTAATTTAGACATTTAGTATCCAAATTTTAGAAGCACAACACTGAGGCTAAGTTAATTAGTGATGTCAACATCTATGATTCGTGTCATACTTCAATTCAAATTAATCTAGACAAGACTCATTCATATGGTTAATAATACGAATGAATGACTAAGGAAAGAAAATGACAATAATGTTGTCGGTGCTCGCAATAGTATGTGTGGACTGTGAGGCATATGTGTGAATACTAATGGTTAAAGTATAAATGCCAGAACTATTAAGTTACTGACTTTTTTTTTTTGGAAAGATAAAAAGGTCATGATAGACTATAGCAAGCGCTAACATTTGTATTAAAAAATTACCCACTAAGAGAGACGGTCGGTCGAGTTCAAACTATCGACCTTAAGAGAGTAGTGATTGAACTCCGTATCAAACTTAAGATTTAATACTCTAAAATTTAATGTTTTAAAAATTTTAAGATTTTTAGTTCAATGCTTAAATTTTTTTGGGTTTACTGTCCAAAGTTTATAGTCTTAAAGTTTAGAGTTTAAAGTTTTAAGATATAAAATATTTATAATTTATAAATTTTAATATTTAAAGTTCTAAAATATAGAGATTTTAAGGCTTAGAATTTATAAACTTAGAATTTTGTGGTTCATAGATTTAGAATTTATTATTTAATATTTTTAGAATTAATGGTTTAAGTTTAGGACTTAGAGTTTTATAATTTAATTTTTTAAGATTAGAGTTCAAAGTTTAAAGTATTTAGATTTAGAAGTTTAAAATTTTTTGAGGTTTATGTAAAGTTTAGAGTTTAAAATTTTTTAACTTAGATTTTCTAGGATTTAAGGATTTAAGAGTTTGGGGTTCATAAGTTTAGGATGAAACGCCCCGATCCGTATTTACCGTTATACACAGTAAACACGTGGGACCACATACTATTACAGTATCTACAGTGGTAAACATCACAAACTAACAGTAATAATACAATAACAGTACATAATACATCAACAGTACTTGTCCCGGCACGGAGACATTATTACAACAAGCATCAGAACTGAGTAGTAAAATGCAAGCAGCGGAAGTCTTAATACAACATAACAACAGTAATGAAAATGATGCAACGCAGGATGGATCCGGGCCTGGCAGAGGGTGCGCCACAGCTTGCCTCGAACGTACCTGAGCTACGCACAACCAAACTATGCGACCAGGTCACGCAGGCGAGGGGTGAGTCCGAAGTGCTCACCGGGTAAAATCCATAAGCAAATATACATATACAAGCAACCGATAATAATCAAGTCACATCAACAGCAATTAACTAAGGTTCTCACGAACCCTAAATAACACACTCTGTGATCCTAGTCATGCTATACCAATTTTATTATTAGGGCCCCTATCACAAGTTAAATGGTGGTCGTCGCCTGGTAGTCAAGCTAGCTAGCCCGTGGACCCCGCCCTGGTACCTCTACGTATAACTGGCACAGACAGGGAGCAGACCCCAAGCACACTCTCCCCCAGCGCCTAAAATAATAATTGGTACAGACAGGGAGCAGACCCCAAGCACACTCTCCCCCAGCACCGTGAAAATAAGACTACTATATGGCTGTTCCAACATTTAACTGTGACCTACTAGAAGTCTAAGTGTTTCCATTTTATTGTTTCTTTATCCCCATCTAGTTACTATACTTCTATTATTCAGCCATTTTCTCATTATCCTGAACAGGCTTACAGCCTCTCCGCTCGTCTGGATATTACAACCTATCCCAACTGTTATCTCATACCAGTACCCCCGGTATTCAACTCACACAATCCTCACAGTCAACAACAACAGTAATAGACTTACTTTACTAACAATTCCAATATCATCAATAACAACAACGGTAGCAATATATCAACATCATCAACAGCATCAAACATCAATTTAATTCAGCACACAATAAGCCATTCACAGCCACATCGAATTATTCTAGCATATAACACACATAGTAAACAAAAAGTAACTTGGTATTACGGGCAGTATATAAATATTTACTTATCCTCACCTTAGCCGATTCCTATTCCTGAAAGTTCTCGAAATGTTCCGGCTCAGGCTCCTCAGGGTACTGCTCGTTATCAATTCCTATATCAAACAATAATTTATGCACACATAAGATGATATGCAAATGCTCGACTATTACTATAAGCCGTAAAATAAATATTGTGCCAGCCCGGTACTCCCCCGGGTTATTCCCATTATCATCATAATTCATCATTTATTTCAAGTGTCAAATAATAATACCATACTTATACTTATACCCAATTATTATTCTGGTGTTTTATTATCTTGATAATACCCTTTCCAATTATTTTCCTCAAAATAATTATTATTATTATTATTTTTCCATATTTTATACCTTATACTTTTTCCAAAATATTATTTCCAAAATTATTTTCCAACTATATAAACCTTATTATTATTATTTCCATTTAATTTCCTTTTTTTTTCCAGAATATATATTTTTCCAGATTTATTCTCTCTTTTTTTTTTTAATTTCGGATTGGGCCAGCTATACAACCCAAGTCCAATACCCAGCCCAGATTACAAAACCAGGCACCCAGGCCCAAGTCAAGACCCAGACCAGCATAGGCTCGAGCCAAGCTTGGCCAGTACCCGCGTGGCCCAAGGATCCGACCCAGAGCCTCACCCGGTTGTGTAACGGGTCACTCCAACCCGTTGCTCACCTCGATGAGCTCGACGGTGGTGCGGACGGGCGAGACAGAAAGGAGGCGAGGGCAGCGCGGCTTGGCTGCAGGTGGCTTCCGGTGGCAACGCGCAGCAGATCGGCGACGAACAGTGGCGGAGGAAGAGTCGTCGGCGAAGGAAGAGAGCGGCGACGATGAACCAATCTTCAAGACGGGTCGCCGGGTCTCTGTCGTTGGTGGCGCATCGACAGCGAGAGTGGACAGCGACTGCTACGAGCGGTAGAGAGGGGAGGAGACAGGCGGCGTGAGCTTGGCACGACGGTAGCGGCGTCGCTCCGTAACGGAGAGGAGGGCGGCGCTCGACGAGGAAGAAGGAAGGAGGCGATGGCTGCATCCTGCTCGGCTTGTCACCACTGGCGGCGACGGCGAGCAAGGATGAGGAGGTGAAGATGATGGCGGCGGTGGCTAGTGTGGTGGTGGTTGATGTCGGGTGGTTCACGGGTGGCGGCAGACGCGTGTGGTGGTGGCTCGAGTTGTTTCCTTTCTTTTCTGTTTTCTTTTTCTTTTCTTTTTTTTGTGTTTTGTATGAACTGGAGAAACTAAGCAGAAGGCAATGTAGAGGGGAAGGTTGAAGCTTACTGGTTTTTTTTGCAGAGAGTATGAGGAGAGGGTGGTACTGGGTGATGGGTTGCAGGCAGGAAAAATGAAGCGCCCCAACCCGTATTTACCGTACATAGTAAACACGTGCCGAAACTGTAACGACCCGACCAAAAAAAGCCCAGCATACAGTGTATACTACAAAAACTCTGGCTCAACAGCTCAAAATATAAACATCAGAAATCTGGCCCTTCGGCCCAATATGAAACCGTCATCAAATCTCGGTAACATCAATAACATCACAACCGGCCCAAGGCCCAACAACAACAATAACCAGCACAGCGGTAGACTTTTAAAACTCACAAAGACACTGTATGCGACACTGATGCAAACTATGGATCCGAGTCCTGTCCAAGGGATAACGCCGTAGTCTGTCTGGAATGCATCATACCTGAACCACAAATAACTCAACCTATGGGATGAAAGCCCGCAGGTGAGGGGTGAGTCCGAAGTGCCCACCAACCATGGATAGACGATCAATATGCAACACTATAAAATACTCAAGGTCGAAAACAAGCATAACAGCCAAACACACCAAACCAAAAGACTCGACCCAAAACTGATCCAAGACCAAAAAGACTTGAACAAAAATCCAATTTCCAATATTATCTTTCCGGGCCCCGTCACGGATAAGCTAGGGTCGTACCTGGTTATCAACCTGTTTCTGGTGCCAGATCAAAAAGAACCCGGGATCAACATCCCAATAACAAACTCAGGGATCAACATCCCAATCAAACCGGCATCAACATGCCCATCACAAGTAACCCAGATCATGGCCACCACAAAACAGTCTCAAACCATCCGCTCGTACCTCTACTTACCACGTGGCAATTATATCATCATCATCCAAAACCAAATCTCAGGGATCAACATCCCTAACCAAAATACTGGGATAGACATCCCAATCCAAAACCAAGGATCGACATCCTTATCACATTTTATTATTTATTTCATTATTCTTTATACCAAAAAGGCACAGAAATAAACATCCCAAAACACAATGCACGGGGATAAACATCCCAAAATCAAATCACGGGGATAAACATCCCAAAACTCAATCAAGATACTAGGATAAACATCCCGAGTCAAACCACAGCAAATGCAACACTCAACAGTGCAATAATCATCAAACACAACAACCGAGTAATATAGGCACATATCAAAGGAAATCCATCCTCACCTTAGCCGATTACTCAACTCTGAAGACAATGACCGGTCCCAAGCCGACTCCTCGGGGAACTGCCCGATATCAAAACCTATACAACAAAACAACATGCTCACATAAATGCACATAATCGGTATACTATGATGCCAATACTGCGAAATAAACCCATCCCGGTTCATATCCTTTATTATCCTCTTTTACCGAAAATATTATACCGTACGTATATCCGAATATAATTTCGGTACCATACTTTAATTAAAACTCTTTTTAAAATATTTTCTTAGATTAATTACACTTTGTTTTCCAAAATAATAACAATATAATTTTCCTAGAAATTATATCATATATATGTATTTTTTCCGAAATTATTTCCATAAAATATATTTCTTGCCAAAATATAATTACCAAATATTACTATCTTTGGAAAACCATATTTCCAAAAAAATTAATCATACAAAATTATTTCCTAAAAATAAATACGAATTTATAAATATACATAAATATATTTTCCAAAGGTAAATACTTTTCCAAACAATTATATATCAAAGTAATTATATATTTTCAAAACTTTTACTTTTGTATACCATAAATACATATTTTCCAAAAGATAATCAGTTACCATAATTTTCCAGGGAAAATAATATATATATAAAAATTCCAGAAATTATTTTCATGGTATATATATTTTTTCCAAGTAATATTAGTTTTTCCAAAACATCACTTAATTATTTATCAAAGTATATATATTTATATTTTTTTCAAAATACCAGAATTAAACTGACCATAATTTTTTAAAAGTGAATATATTTTTTTCAAAATTAAATACCAGAATAATTATAATTACTTGTTTATATTTATCATTATTATTATTTTTTAATTAAATTCGGACTGGGCCAAATAGTGTCAGCCTAGGCCTCGCACAGTACCAACCCAGGCCCCAACAGGAACCCAGGTGTAGGCCCGTGCACAGGCCCAGTTACACATCAGCCCACCTTGTAACGACCTGGGTAAAATTTTTGTAAATTTTACCGAGTCGTTTGACCTTTACAGTGAATAATAAAGTTTTACCGTTGTTAAACAAGGACTTACCGAGAATTTTACCGAGAGTAATCTAACCTCGAATCCGATCTTCCATAATACGTGACGTTCTGGAGTATTCTCCGCCATGTTCCGAGCCTCGGAATTCAATTCAGAAAGGTATCTCGGGTTAACGGAAATTTTATACCGCTTACCGAGCCTCGGTTTGCAAATATGAGACTTGTACGACGCTCAGAAGAATTAATCGGATTTTCCGAGCCTAAGTTGTAATTTCGAGACCGGGACGAATTTCGGAAAGACGAAAACGCCCTTGTGACGTAAACGGACCAAAGAATGAACGTGAGGGTATTTTGGTCTTTTCTCGGACCAATAATGCTGCCGACACCGAGCCGTAATTTTTCTCTCTCCCGTGCCATCCTTTCTTGTCTTTTTCTCCTCTTTCCCTTCTTTTCTATTTTCTTTTTCCTTTCTTCTTTTCTTTTCCTTTTTCTTTTCTTTTTCTTCCCCGGTTTCTTTCTTTTCTTTCTTCTTCATCTTCTTCTTCACTCCTTTCCTCTCCTTCTCCCTCACTCTTCCGGATTTCTCTGATTTCTTCTCCTTCCCCTTTACTCCTCCCTGATATTTTCTTCTCCTCTTGTCTTCTTCCTCTTCTCTTCTCCTTTAAACTCCCTCGCCCTCACATACACAGCCGCCCAGCCCTTTCTCTTCTCTGCTTCCCCTCCAACCACTGCAGCCCTCACCCTCTGGTCGTCGCCTCAACTCGCGACTGCCGCCCTTCGTCCAACCTTCTCCTTCCCTTGCGGCCTCGGACCCCTACAATCCAAGCCGCCGCCGTCTCTCCTCCCGTCACCACCGCCCAGACCTGCAACCCCTCTTCCTTCCCCTGTCCTCGCGTCGCCACCGCGCCTCGCGACCACTGCCGTCGCCCTGTCGCCTGGTCGCTGTCACTCCTCATCAAGCCGTCGCCGCTTCCCTTCGCTGCAGCACCGCTGTCGCAGCCAACCGGGTCGCGCTTCCTTCCTCTTCTCACCACCTGCCGCCGCCGCTCTTCTTCTTAGTCACGCCGTCGATACCAGCGTGGTAAGTTGCTGCCACTGAATTAATTCCCCTCCTCCCTGCGATTGTTGATTGGGTTAATCAAGATACTCTTAGATTAATACCGATTGAATTGGTACTGATTTTGGCTTGCTTTGTATGGGTGGATACGGGTTGATTAAGGTTTGGGTTGTGATGTCTCAGTTGGTGTTGCTTTGGGCGTGGGTTATGGTGCTTTGGGCAGTGGATATGGTGGTATGGTGGAGTTCCGGTCACCGGTGGGTGGCCGTGGGCATGGCAATGGTGCTAGCAGTGGCTTCGGTGGTTGTACTGCTTGGTGGTTTGGACGTTTTACTGGTTGAGGAATAGTAGCGTTGGGCATGGAGCGCGCTGTGAATTGCCGTAAATAGTGACTGCCGGAATCCGGTGAGTTTCCGGCGACGTCTCGGGTATTTTTCGGCAAACCCGAGAATGGATTTTGGGTAATTATCAGACCCTTTGGACTATTCATGAACATTAACGGACTCGGATTTTTATAATGACGTTAATAAACGAACGTTTAATTTATTTAAGCGAATATTAATTTTATGGAGTATGATTTAATTTCATTTATGCCTTTTATTTATGCTTTTAATTTGTTTTTCCGATTGGGCTAAAAAGAAGGCCCATGGTATTATTTATTTTTCGGATTATCGAATTTATGCTTTACTCGGGCTAGTAACGATAAAAGGCCTAGACATATATAATTATTCTAGTTTACTTTTAATAACTAGAATGGTATTGGCTATATATATAGTTATACTTTTATAACGTTATTTATATTTCCTTTGGGTAAAAATAATATTGGACCATCACTTGATTTATTAAACGGTTATGATTCCATAAATAAGTAAATAAATATATGGCTATATAAGGTTTGCTTAACAAAAGTACGTACCACGAGCGACTAAAGGGTCGGGATATCGGCTTGGAAGCTCGACTTCGGATTTAATTTGAAATTAAGCATATTTAGTGTATCGGTTAAAGAAGTTAATTTCGTATTAAGGAAATTATGGAATAATAAAAATGAATACGAAATAAGATAAGTCGACTAATAAACCCCAAAACTGGCATCATGCATAATCATCATCTGTGCATCATATATGACTGTTGACATTGTTAATATAGGGATACTGTGGCTTGATCAAATATCAGCTTCCAAGGAGTACCAGGTGAGGATAAGTAAATATCGATATGCTGCCCGTAATACCAAGTTACTGTTTGTGTGTTGTACTTGCTGGTATGATACTGCTATTGTGGCTGTGAATGGTTTGTTGTGTGAGGATGGATATGTAAGTTTCCTAGAAGCTATTACGACATTCATAATGAGCTAGACATGCAGCGGAAGCTAGGAAACTAAACCAAGAACCACATGTGAAGCATATAAACCGCATAACAAAATTTCGTACCTTGTTCGGTTGAGGTCTTTCACCCAACTGCTGGAACAAATCATCTAGACCAAGACGAAGCTGGAACGAATCAGTTAGAG
>JAKUCV010003687.1:0-13039 GCA_028386065.3 Turnera subulata
GCAAAAAGAGGTGCTTTTCACTTCTACTCCCAGCTGAAGAAGAGCGGAGCAGAGCCTCTCTCTTCAGCGGAAGCCCGGATTCCAGAGAACCCATCTACAGTTCCATCAAAAAAGCAGCTAAATTTGACTACAAGGACATGCAACCTGGTAGTGGTAGAGCTAACGAGAGAGAAAGAGATAGATAGAGAGAGAGAGAGAGAGTGAAGGCTGTGGAAAGAGATGCTTGTGGGTTGAGTAATGGTGAGCCAGAGCCAGATAGAGCAGTGAAAAAGGTCGAGGCTTTTGGTCGTCAACTTGTCACTGTAAAAAAACGGATGTGTTAGAGAAAAAAAAAAAAGAAAGAAACTCCAGTTTTTTTACTGTAAGGACTCGACAGACTCGTTCACGGTAAAAACGGATGTGTGTTCGAGGAAAATGAAAAATCTAAAGTCAGATTAAGGTTAATTTTCTTTTTTCATGTCCAAATAAAGATTAAGATTTGCCATTTTAGAGTTTAGACGACATTTTGCTTTCCTTTTCCAATTATCGCTCGCGGTCCTTTTAAGGACAACAATTATTATACGCCGCGTTATTGGCAATAAAATAGGCGAAAAAAGTCTTACATTCCTTATTACTAAATGTGTTTGTTTCCTCTCTAGTATTCCTTTTTCCAAAAATGTGATACTAATAATTATGAAATGAAAAAAATCCTAATCAGAGGTTCACCAAAGCAATACGTTGCTTCCTCTTCATGGTCTAAGATACAGTGTTCATTTATTAGGTGACAAATTATTATTCTATTGAATGGTATTAATTTTTAGATGGATGTTAAGATAATTGGTGGCAGATTTTTCACCTTAAATTACCATATTACTCCACCACCCAGACAATATTTTTGCAACCTAGACAACCCACACCAGCTGTCAGCAACGAGGGGTAGGGAGTAAATAGACATTTTCCTCACTCTGGGTTTGCTTATGTGGCTATGTGCTTTAAATCAACACAATTACGTTTGATCACGACAGTATCTTTACTTATTTGCCCATTCCAATTAGCTGGATTTCCCAATAAGTTGTGGACAGATGTTGATTTATAATATAACTATTGTATTGTGTATGATATACTCCTCGCCGACACTCGTTAATAATTTTATAGACCAGATAATTCATAAACATCAAATTTATTGATGTGACACTTCATTTTCCCGTGGAAGAATAGGGACTGACAAGCGACCAAAAAAACTGAACAAAAACCCAGTTGAACTTGTCAAAGTTTCCATATAATTTCACCTATTTCTACTCAATTTCCTGACAAATGGCGAAATTGCTCAACAGCCAATTCAATCCTACAAATTAAAGCTCAGTTAATGTCCGTGAAGGTTTGGTACACAGTGCATTCAATTATTCGTTCATAGATCTTGAAGCATGGGAGGACGGACATAAGACAAGAGATAATAATTATTTGTGATCAGTTAGGAAGACAAGATTTTGTATGGCAGGTCAAAAATTTGCATTTACACCAAATCGAATAGCAATCCAAATAATTTAACCCTGTAGATGCAGATGTTGTTTCCACAGTCATGATCCTGCCACAAAGAATGGGTGGGTTGCCGAATCATCAATCCCAGTCAATATACAGTCCTCAGTCAGTGCAAATTGTATTTCCCCTAAACAGGAAAGAGATTTTTAATGCTTCAGATTCTTCCAAGAATAGCTGTTTAAGGGTGTTATTCTCAAAAAAAAAAAGGGTGTTAAATGACCAACTTAGCACCCCGCACTCATCCAATTCTTCCTTTTTGCAGAGATTCAACTCAAAGCACTATGGTTTGCCAAGCGGGGATTCATTGGCATGATCATCCACCAACCAAAGGTCATAATCACGGAATCTCTTAATCTTTCTCTCAAAGCCCACGATCCAATTGTTGTGGATGATGACATGTTTTCCCTTAGTTTCCTCCACCCATGTCTTATTCTCGAAGTACAATCCTCCAGTAGGAAATGCTGCCTGCGGCAGCAGGTAGACATCCACCTGTCGGAGATAGATAGATAATCGTAAACATTATGAATAATAATGAGGCGATGACACCAAGATCTACATTAAGACCCACCGAGCAATTGAGATTTTTTTAGGAATCACAAGAAGCAAACACAAGGCAGCATATATATAAAGAACAAACCTGTCCTGCAGTCTTCATTAACGCCCAGTTAAAAGCAGTCTGATCATTTATTTGAGCGGTTTTAAACCAAGGCTGGGCTTCAATCTCCTCAATCCACTTCTTCACTACTAGTTTTGCTCCATCAGTGGGACGAAAGAAAATCATGCAGCCGCACACGTAAGACCGCCCATACCTCACAGACAGCACCGTAACATTTACCACCAGTATTTGTATTTTAAAGGAAAAAGTTCATATATGTTATGCATGCACAACCAGGGAAATAAAGTATAATCTTGATCAATTGCAGCATCACGAGCAATTTCCAGAAAGGGAAATGTTGAGAACCGGGAGTCGCCCGAAAACCGGGGAGACAATACGGGAGGCCCAAGTGAGTTCCATACGCATGATCAGGACACCACTCTGTAACCCAAAACCTCAAGATATTGGGTACATAGGTCCACTTCACTTATATGTTACTCACTTGGCCTCTTTCTCTCCAATGTGGGATTCACCGCTCACACTTATATTCCAACAAAACAACATATAATTAGTATATTACAACCAAAGCAAGAACCAGGGAATTACATACATACTGCGGGGATGTCATCCATGAAGTAGACATCGTGGCTTCCTTCCAAATAAGCAAAGGGATCACCCAACCACACCATGTCCACATCACTCAACATCACATTATACCCCAACTCCAATATCTGCAGCAAATGCCACGCCCTCCTCGACGTAATATTGAAAAAACCCTACTCCACCAAAAAGTTTATTAGAAACAGTAGGAAAAAAAAAGAGTAGCCGTTACATTTTATCTAACTAACCAACCTGAGAGCCAAAATCGTAAGCCGTTTGCGAATCGGGGGCGGGAGGCACGAGCACGGCGTGTCCAGGCCATCTCTCGTTGACTTCCAAGAGCGTAGCGTAATCCTTCGCGATGACCAACACCTTCTCCTGGTGCCTCTGCCTGGAGACGCTGATGAGCCAGTTGTTGAGGAACGGCAGCCAAGGGTGGCTGACGGAGCAGACGATGACGGTCCTGTCCTTGGCGACGAACGACGCCGCTTCGGGGAGGGTGTAGTGGCGCCATTTGGAGAGTGAGTGAGGAGGAGGAGGAGGATTCTTCGGATGAGCTGGAGAATACGGAGGTGCGTGCCCAGAGGAAGACGACGCCGAGGATGAGGAGGAGAGAGAGGAGGGAGAGGAGGCCGGTGCGGTTGAAGATTGGGATGTGGCGGTGCGAGTTGGAGGAGCTACGCGGGTTGTGTAGGGGCCTTTGGTGGAGGGATTGGGACATTACTGGGTTGGATTGCTTTCTTGTCGAATAGTTCATGTTGGCGGGTCGGATTCGTGTGTTGGCGGGTCGGATTCGGGTTGATCAGGTAAACAAATATTAAACCCGCAACTGATTATTATTTGGGTTGTTTCGAGACAAACCCAATAAAACACCGGGACAATCTCAAGTCAACCCGTTAAAACCTGTTTAAATTCACAAGTCAATTTCTAAGTTTCCCATTTCCACAACCTACAACATGCCTATACATGTCTTTAGCCAATCTCAACGAATCCTTTTTTCTTATGCTAAATTCCAAAGAATCTTTCACAAGAATGCAAGATACCAGAAGTTAAAAGAATGAAAATAAAAGAAAATTAACACAGCACTAGGTGGAAAACAAAAGAGAGAAACATAGCTTGGCTTTTTGGTGTGTTTAAACAGTGATCCAAAAAGGCTATGTTAATAGGAAGGAAAATACAATTCAACTAAAGGCATTAGAGGTTAAAATTCATCGGCCACAATACTATTTAAGTAACTCCCAAGTGTAATGCACTCGAAGTTAAATTTCTGGAAAGTAACTACAAGTAACCACGATGAATAATTGATTTGAAACAATTAAACAAATGTATCAGAACAGTAAGGTTTTGCTCAAACGCTTCATTACATTTAAACCATTATGAAGTTTCGACTTTCAAGACATAATAGCTTAAAATTGAATTGGCAAATCATTGCCCCGTCTTTTCTTTTGAAGTACATTTTTTTCCCTTCTAGATTTACAAGATGGGATCTAGTGGTCTTGTCTATGTAGACGGATGATGATTTGATTCCACCCAGCAAGAAGATGATGGTTTTGTTTTGGGCCTGTATTATTATTGCAACTTGCAAGTGAAAGCAAATGTTGGGCTTACTGGTGCTGTCTACGGTTTGCCGGACCAAGCAACGAAAATGCAAATCTTTCCCGCGATATTTTCTTCTTCCGTTAAAATCTAAACTAAAGTTCTAACGGGCAAGGTTTAAATCAATTTCAAGTGGTCAAAAAACTTGATAATTTTTTTCAGGTAGTTATTTGAATTTAACCTAAAGTTCAAGGGGGTAATTTGTAATCAACCCCGTAAAATTAGTTTATTGAACAGATAATTCATAAACTTCAAATTCATTGATTTCACACTTTATTTTCCCATGAAAGAATGGGGATTGGCAAGGGACCAAAAAATCGAACATGTCTACTTTTCTATATAACATGACCTATTTCTACTCACTTTCCTGACAAAAAGCGAAATTGCTCAACAGCCAATTCAATCCCACAAATTAAAGCATGAGATTGGGAGGACATAAGACAAGATTATGTAAAGCAGGTCAAAATTGCATTTCCAACTAACTCAACCCTGTATGCAGATGTTTCCAAAGTCATAACTCCTGCCCCAAAGAATGGGTGGCCAAATAAAATCCCAGTCAGTATACCTCAGTGCACATTGTATTTCCCCTAAAGAGGGAAGAGATTTTTAATGCTACAGATCCTTCTGTAATGTTCCAAGAGTTGCAGTTAAAGGGTCGTAAATGATCAACTTAGCACCCCGCCGCATTCATCCAATGTTTCGCGAGGCTGATCCTTTTTTCCAGAGATTCAAGGCACTATAGCTTGCCAAGTGGGGACTCATTCGCATGATTATCCACCAACCAAAGGCCGTAATCACGGAATCTCTTCATCTTGTTGTCAAAGCCCCTGATGTAATTGTTGTGAATGATAATATGTTTTCCCTTGGTTTCCTCTACCCATGTCTTATTCGTGAAGTATAATCCTCCAGTAGGAAATGCTGCCTGCGGCAGCAGGTAGAGATCCACCTGCGGAGATAGATAGTCAGTAAGTACAACAGTATTAGAAGCAAATACTCAGGGGCGATGTAAGTATAGAGATATTCTCCTTTACATTATAGGTTCAAAAGTTTTATTTTCCACAAATGTGTCAGATTTAGAGATGTTCTCCTTTACATTATAGGTTACAACATATGAATAATGAGGCGATGACAGTAAGACATTAAGACCCACTGAGCATTTGAGATTTTAGGAATCACAAGGAGCAAAACAAGGCAGCATAAAGAACAAACCTGTCCTGCAGTTTTGTTTAACGCCCAGTTAAAAGCAGGCTGATCACTTGCTTTCATGGCTTTGGACCAAGGCTGGGCTTGAAGCTCCTCAATCCACTTCTTCATTACCAGTTTTGCTCCATTAGTGGGACGAAGGAAAATCATGCAGCTGCATACGTAAGGCCGCCCCTTCTTTCCTGGAGGTGGCAAATCGTGGGAGTGGTCCAAGGGCTTAATCTGGTGAAAAACAAAGTTAGCACTATAACGTTACCACCAGTAATTGTATCTAAAGGAAGCGTTCATAGGTTATGCATGCATAAAAAGGCAAATAAAGTATAATCTTCAATTGCTGCATCAAGAGCAACTGATTTCCAGAAGGGGAAATGTGGCAACAACAGAGATATATACTGCCAAATTTATTGCCACTAGCACCCAGAAAAGGGTGTCAAAATCACTATGACTATCCAGTAAAATATCCATCCCGATAATCTACTCCATTAACTAGAAAATGCATACTGAAGCTTTGTGGGGAACACTAGTTATTTTCAGGTGACAAAACTGTAATCTTTAACAGAACAGATCTCAGGTTTCCCTGCGGAAGATCGAAAAGCTAAAATCGAACTTAGGCTTCAGATGAGGAAGTTATCTATAAAATGTTAAAGTATGAAGCTCGGGTAGATGTGCTATAAGGAACAAAATCACACAAGTATTTGGTTTATCACTTCAAAACTGAGAAGAACCTCAATCGACTCCAGGGAAACAACATTATGTTATTGTATATTACCAAACATATAGACTCTTTTCAAACTGAAAACAAATTCTTAGTATTCTCCATCGCCAGTCAACACACTGAACTATATCCTATGGCTTAACCCCTTCATTTTCACTATGTAACGTTGTCACATTATCAATCACCAATATTAACATTTCACATCACAGAACACGACTGGTTTAACACTTCACCAGAAAACAACATATACAATACCGAAAGCAAGAACTGGCATACTACATACCTCGGCCATGTCATCCATGAAGTACACATCGTGGCTCCCTTCCAAATAAGCAAAGGGATCACCCAACCACACCATGTCCACATCATTGTACATCACATTATACCCCAACTCCAATATCTGCAGCAAATGCCGCGGCCTCCTCGATGTGAAGTTGAAAAACCCCTACTCCAGTAAAAAGGATAAAAACGGAGAAGGAAACATAATTAGAAACAATATGTAAAATGAAAATCTCACATTAAAGAGTGGCCGTTACATTTTAACTAACTAACCTGAGAGCCAAAGTCGTGAGCAGTTTGCGAATCGGGGGCGGGAGGCACGAGCACGGCGTGGCCAGGCCATCGCCCGTTGACTTTAAAGAGCGTAGCGTAATCCTCCGCGATGACCAGCACCTTATCCTGGTGCTTCTGCCTGGAGACGCTGATGAGCCAGTTGTTGAGGAACGGCAGCCAAGGGTGGCTGACGGCGCAGACGATGATGGTCCCGTTCTTGGCGACGAACGACGCCGCTTCGGGGAGGGTGTAGCGGCGCCATTTGGAGAGTGAGGAGGAGGAGGAGGATTCGGATGGGGAGAATACGGAGGAGGTGCGGGCCCAGGGGAAGAAGAAGCCGAGGATGAGGAGGAGGGAGAGGAGGGCGAGGAGGCCGGTGCGGTTGAAGAAGATTGGGATGTGGCGGTGCGAGTTGGCGGAGCTGCGCGGGGAGAGCTGGTCCCGGACCGAAAGAGGGTTGTGGAGGGGTCTTTGGTGGAGGAATTGGGGCATTGCTGGGTTGGGTTGGGTGGGTTTTTGGTGTCGGGTTGAAAGGTAAACAGGTATCAAACTCTCATCCCGAACCGGACCTGATTATTATTCGGGTCATGTCGACACCAACCCGCTAAAACACGGGTCAGTTTCAGGTCAACCCGTTAAACCTGTTTAAATTCACAAGTCAATCTCTAAGTTTACCATTTCCACAACAACCTGCAACACACCTATTTAAACCTGTTTTAAGTAAATGCTTTTGGTTAGCTCCTTCTCATATCTGGTAAATGAAGGATTTGAATGTTGATTGAAGCGGTGGATATAATTGGGGTGTTTCAGTGTGGTTCTTCGAGAGTAAGAGTAGTAGAGAGAAGAGGGAAAATATGGTATTGGTGATTTACAAGATCGGATCTGGCGGCCTTCGTCTTTCTAGACCGATGATGATTTGCTTCCACCCGGAAAGACCATGACGGGTTTGGGCCTGGATTATTATTGCAAGTGAAAGCAAATGTTGGGCTCACTGGTGTTGTCTACGGTTTTGCCCGCGCAAGCAACGAAAATGCAAATCTTTCCCGCTTTTCCACCCGTTAAAATTTTAAATATAAGTACTAACGGCAAGGCTTAAATCAATTTCAAGTGGTAAAATTTGAGATTTTCTTTTTCAGTTGGTTATTTGAATTTAAATTAAAGTTCAAGGGGGTAATTTGTAATTAACCCCGTAAATTTTTTTATAGAACAGATAATTCATAAACTTCAAATGCATTGTTGTGACACTTCATTTTCCGTGGAACAATAGATTGACAAAAAGCGACCAAGAAATAAAACAAAACCAAGTAGAAAATGTCAACAGTTCAATATAATTTCACCTATTTCTACTCAATTTCCTGACAAATGGCGAAATTGCTCAACAGCCAATTCAATCCCACAAATTAAAGCTCAGTTTAATGTCCGTGAAGGTTGGTACACAGTGCATTCTGATAAGCATCTATCCTAGTCCTTATCATATTACCTAGTTGTGATTATATGTAACTCAGTTGTATAGTTTATCCTATAGGTGTTATACTTTATCATGTAACTTATGTCAATTGCTATTAATACAATGCACGGTAATCAGAGGAGGATTACCTGTTTACAAGACTCTTTCATGGTAGCGGAGCAAGTTGCTTCCTTCTGAGCCTGTGACATGTCAACCCTTTCATCTTCCTCCTCTGAAACTGCCAGTGCTTCTTCATCTCCTCAAACCAGTCAGCCAGCATCCTCAACCATGTCTTCTTTTACTCATTCTGTTCTTAGTGTTAGTAACATTAAGCATTTCGTTCCTGCAACTCTAGATTTCACCAACTTCTTAGTGTGGAAGAGTCTATTGTTTGCTGTCTTTTATTCACACCAGGTCATGTCTCATATTGATGGTTCTGGCGAACCACCATCTTCTACTCTCACTGATGAGTCAGGGGCTGTCACTCCTAATCCCCTTTTTGTTTCTTGGCAACAAGTTGATAGCTCTCTTGTATCCTGGATCTATGCAACCGTTAACCCTGATATCTTGCAACATATAGTTCGTCCTGGTGTAATGCCTTCTGCACGAGAGGTTTGGCTTGCAGTGGAAAATTTGTTTCATGAACATATTAATTCTAGATACATGGAGTATAGATCCGCCTTCACTCAAGCTAAGAAAGAATCCCGTTCCATGTCTTCTTATTTACAGTATGTGCGTGGCCTTGCTGATAGTCTAGATTCTATAGGTAGAAACATTTCTGAGGATGATTTAGTTATGCAAATTTTAGATGGTCTACCACCTGAATACTCAGATATTGTTACCTTAATGACTTCTAGATTTCCACTTCCTTCTTATCTGGAGTTGCGTTCCTATCTTCTTGCTCAAGAGTCTCGTTTGGTCAAAACACGCCCTCTTCCCTCTTCTTCTGAGAATCAGCAGGCCCTTTTCACTCAGTCTAAAGGTCGTGGTTATAAACCCAATAATCGTGGAAAGCGTGGTGGTCGGTCAGGTGGTCGTGGTTTCTCTTCTACCCAATCTTTTACTCCTCCGTCTCCTCGTCCATCTGCACCACGTCCTTCTCCTTCTTCTTCTTCATCAGTTTTAGGACCTGGGCCAGTTCGTTGTCAACTATGTGACGGGATGAATCATACTGCTAAACATTGTCCACAGAATGCCACAGTTTTACAAAACTTTAACAAGTCTTTTGCTGGTCTTCATGTGCATGATTCTCCTACTTGGTTTGCTGACACCGGTGCCACTAGTCACATGACTAACAGCACCGATAACCTTGATTCTTATAATGAGTATACTGGTCCTGAACAGGTTCAGGTTGGTGATGGTAAGTGTCTTTCTATCACCCATGTTGGTACCAAAATTTTTCGCGTTGGCTCTAAATTGTTTTCTCTCCGCCAGGTTCTAGTTGTTCCTGCTCTACGAAAGAATTTGTTGTCTGTTAAATGTTTTGTGCGTGATAACGCTTGTTTTCTTACTTTTGATCCTGTTGGTTTTTCTGTGAAGGATCCACAGTCCATGACTCTCCTTCGGTCCAATGATCACGGTCCTTTATATGGAATACGGGTTCCACAACAGTCTTGTGCATTGGTGTCTGGTGTGAGCAGTTCAGTTCGTGCCTCTCCCACACTTTGGCATCAACGCTTGTGTCATCCCGGATCTCCTGTTCTTTCTCGCATTTTGCAGCAATTTTCCCTTTCTTCTGCTTCGCATAAAACGAATGTCTTTTGTCATCCCTGTCAGTTGGGTAAGCAGACTGTTTTGCCATACCCAACGACGGCTACTGTCTGTTCTTCTGCTTTTGAGGTTTTACATTGTGATGTTTGGACAAGTCCAGTTCATTCAATAAGTGGTTATAAATACTACGTTTTGTTTGTTGATGGATTCACACGTTACTGCTGGGTTTATCCAATGAAATGCAAGAATGAGGTTTTTGATCACTTTGTCTAGCTTTTCACTTTCATTCAAACACAGTTTCAGTGTTCAGTTAAATCTTTGCAAAGTGATGGGGGTGGTGAATTCTGTAATCACCGATTTGATGCGTTCTTAAAAGACAAAGGTATCCAACGCCGATTGTCTTGTCCCTATAGTCATCAACAAAATGGTTTAGTTGAACGTTTTCATAGAACAATCCTTAATTCTGTGCGTACAATATTATTTAATGCCAGTATGCCATCTCGTTTTTGGGTAGAGGCTTTACATTATGCAGTTTACACTCACAATCGTTTGCCTCATGTGACTTTGAACTGGCTTAGTCCTTATCAATGTCTCCATCATTGTTCTCCTTCTTTTGATTTCTTTAAAGTCTTTGGATGTGCTTGCTATCCTCATAATATGAATCCAAAACACAAGTTGAGTCCTCGTGCAACTCTTCATGTTTTTCTTGGTGTCTCATCCTCACATAAGGGATTTAGATGTTATCACATTGAGTCTGGGCGTGTCCTTATCTTTAGAAATGTAATTTTTCATGAAACATTTTTTCCATTTGCACAAACTCTTTCAACACCAACTCCTACATCCAGACAGTCTTTTGACCCGATACGTGTTCTTAACTTTAGAAATTCTATTCAACCTCCTTACCCTGCACCCCACGCTTTGCCTCCATCCACAAAGTTTCCTACTGCATCTACAAATCCAAACCCTCCCACCTCTTCTTATGCACCTACATCCACACGGCAGTTACAATCCGCCATACCCACCCCTACTTCGACTCCCATCATATCAGAACCCACACAAAATACATTGTCCTCCCCTACTCCACTTCCTTCCCCTCCTTCGGCTTCTCCTCCACCCCAGCCTCTCGTGCCATCAGTTCCTGCTCATCCAATGATCACACGATCACGGGCAGGGATAGTTAAAAAACTACACAAAACATCCTTGTTAACCACGACTACACCCACACCCGACCCTAGAACCTACCATCAGGCAAAGAATGATCCAAACTGGCAACGCGCCATGAATGATGAGTATCAGGCTCTCATTAAGCAAAACACGTGGACTCTTGTGCCACCACCTGCAGGAGTCAATATTGTGGGATCCAAATGGGTTTTTCGCAGGAAGTTTAAAGTCGATGGTTCGTTGGAGAGATACAAGGCACGCTTAGTAGCTCAAGGGTATAGTCAGCGAGCTGGGGAGGATTATGAAGACACGTACAGCCCTGTTGTACGACCAGCCACAATTCGATTGGTTCTCTGCATTGCTCTTTCGAAGGGTTGGCCTATGAGACAGTTGGATGTTAAGAATGCTTTTCTTAACGGCTTTCTCAAAGAGACGGTGTACATGCAGCAGCCACCAGGATTCAGTGATCTCTCTTTCCCACGTCATATTTGTCGTCTCAACAAAGCCTTGTACGGATTGAAACAAGCTCCTCGCGCTTGGTACCAGCGCTTTGCCAATTTTTTGCATGGTCAAGGTTTTAGCATCAGTACTGCTGATGCCTCTCTTTTTACTTTTGGATTTTTACCGGACTGTAAAAGTCTATTTACCGTGATTTACTGTTGAATTAATCTTGGGTAATTAATTCAAGGTAAATCGGGAGTCGTTTTTCGAATCCGAGTGTTTTCCCGCGCTCGTGATTTTCCCGCGGATTTTTCGAACCTAAGTTGGTATTTTTCGGGTTTCGGAATTTCTCGGAAAATCACACCGGAAAATAACTAAGGAGGTATATGTTATTTTCTGGTCCGGATCGGATTCGCCCGTAATGCAGACGAACTGCATTATTGTTACTCACATGGATAACAGTAAAAATCAGTTTATAAAAGAGGATGGCAGCCGGTGGAGGAGAAGGAAAAAAAGAAGAGAGAAAAGAAAAAAAAGAGAGAAAAGAGAAAAAGGAGAGAAAAAGAGAAAGAGAAAAAAAAAGGAAAGAAAAAAAAGGAAAAAAAGAAAATAAGAGAAAAGAGAGAAAAAGAAAAATAGAAGTAAGGAAAAAGAAAAAAAAAAGAACAGAAAGAAAGAAAAAAAAGAACTAGGAAATCAAAAAAAGAGAGAGGAAATTCAGAAAAAAATAGAAAGAAAATCAAGAAAGAAAAGAAAAGAAATTAAAGAAAAGGAAAAAAAAAAGTGAGAGGGGAACAGTTCGCCAGCTTCCGCCCGGTCACTGTGCACCAGGACGAGCTCCGACCGTCTTCTCGCCACACCACCGCCTCCATGGAGCTCGCCTCAACGTCGCCGACCTGTAGCCGCTGATCCCGTCGCTTTCCGCCCCTCGACGCACCGTCAGTGGCCTGTGACCCGCGAGCAGACCCGCGGATCTCGGTCCCTGCTCTCCTGCTCAGCTGCCGTCGCCGCCGCGCCCAGCTACCACCACCGTTGGAGTCGCCGCCTCACGCCGACCTCGCGACACCCTCCTCGCACCGCATCGCGCCGCCGCCGTCGTCGAGGTGAGCAAGATCCGGGCTTCCGACCCGTTTCCAACTGCCGGGTCGCGCCTTGGTTGCGGGTTGGGGCTGTTTATTTCTTTTTTTTTTAATATATATATATACTTACTGGTATTTAATTTTCAAGAAAAAAATATATATTTTCATATTTCGAAAAATATGGTAAATCTGTGCTATGGTTTATAGTTTTGAAATATATATGTACACTTTGGAAAAATAATTAAGATGTGTTTTGGAAAAACTAATAATACTTGGAAAAATGTATATACCTTGAAATTTATTTCTAGAAATTAAATATATGTATTATTTTTCTGGAAAATTGTGTTTTAGGAAATTATATATAGATGTACTTTGTAATTAAAACTAATTATATTTTATGATTGGAAAATATTATTATGTAT
>JAKUCV010003688.1:0-10436 GCA_028386065.3 Turnera subulata
GCAGACTGAGGAGAAACCACATTTGGATTTGCAAGTAAAGGCAGCATTTTGTAAGTGCAAACAAGTGACCATCTGATTGAAAGATAAACGGGACCAGACAGATACACAGCTTCAATATTCTCACAAAGTAAGTTATAAAGGTGCTAATAGATGGAACAAACCTGGTACCCAAGTAACTTGATCTACCCATGAACCAGGGTAAGTAGGCCGCCCTGACCTGAACAATGATCAAAGTTTCAGGTCAATAAAATTTCCAATTGACCAAGACAACTCAATAATTAACACCACAGGGGATAACAATTCAACAATAAAAAGAGAAGCCGTAAAAGCCTATCTCTCCTTACCTGTTAAGGCTGACAGCCTCTATGCCCTTAGATACAGCAGCCTTGCAAATAGCAGAGCCAACAAAGCCATTGCCTCCTAAAACCACAATCTACTATGAACATAAGAAAATCAAGTAAGGTTCTTTGACCCACAAAAAAAAAAAAAGAACAGGCTCAAGGCTGAAACAACAACTAGTACTAGTCCTGGAAGATTATTATACCCTTTCAGCCTTAACATCGGCTACAACATCAATAGTATCTGATCTAGCATCACCAGACACACTTGGTTCTGCATAGCTGCATCTGACCCGGAAGTTGCAGAAGCTGGAAGCAGAGAGGAAACCCAGATATTACTAAAGTCCACAAAAAGGGAAAAACAGTAAAAGGGTAAGGCATAATTCGATTTGAGTAATACCGATTATGAGAAGGAGAGCTGAGCCTGGTTGGAAGGGGAACACGAAAGAGAGGAGATGAAGAAGAAGAGAGTGAGGAAATGGACATAAAGGACGCCATTTCTTCCTCCTTTTTGGAACAGACAAGAGACAAAAGCAAGTTTTAAAGTTTAAACTAAACCGAGTTTGAGTAACTAACTACCACTCAGTGTAACAAGCAGTACTACTAGTAGTTGTAGGAGAAAGGAAACGATGATATTCAGGCAAATGCCATGTGGCAAAACTGAACCGAATGACGAAACAAACAAAGCAATACCAAACACACACACAGGTTTCTCTCCTTCATTTATTTTATGATCATTATTTTTTTAAAAAAAATGAAAATCAGCTTATATTTAGGGGAATTCATAGTTGGCCCCTCAAAAGATACCATTATATAAAACGGGTCTATGCTTTCGGGCTCTTTGCCATACCCCCCAAATCCATCTATGACCCAACGCCGGCCCAAGAGACAAGGACAAGAAGGCCCATTTCGCACAGTGCTGAAACGTTGTCGTTTCCCTTCCTTTATTTTGGCTGGCTGCAAGTCCAGTAGGATTGACTTTGCTCTCGCTCAGTGTAGTACTAGTTTGTAAAGTTGCGTTCTTTTTGGGAGATTAGGGAAAATGGCGAGATCGACCGGCAAGGACGCCCAAGCTCTGTTCCATTCTCTTCGCTCTGCTTATGCAGCCACACCCACTTCTCTCAAGGTCTTTCCTTTCTCTCGTTTTTTTCTTTTTTTTTTTTCCGTTTTGGTCTCTTCTAGTTCACTTTCTTCGTTTAATATATCTCTGCCATTGTTTTATCTGAGCAAAAAGTTTTCTGATTTCACCTGGTTCTGTGATCAGATCATCGATCTGTATGTGGGTTTCGCGGTTTTCACTGCCCTGATTCAGGTACAGTGTGTAATTATGATTTTCCCTGCGAAATATTTCTTGTCATTGGATGACACTGATCTGTTGGTTCCTTTTTGTACTTATAGGTGTTTGATCTATGATAAGTGGCAATTTGTTATATGCTTTGTACATCGAAAATTAGATTAGAAAAGGAAAGTTTAGCTTTTGTAATGTCTTGCTTTAGGTGAAATGGTTAAGGGCTTTCGGGGTATGAAAATGAAGAAGGAAGGAACTGACGGCAATGAGTTGATGATTTTGATCATTACATGAGCCGGCTACCATGCTGGTGCTTGTCCTTTCTTTGTTTTCCTTTTTTTATACATGATGATAGAGTTCCCTCATATGTTGTTGTGTGTTACTTAGGTGTTTGGGACAGTTTGGTTTAGGTAGAATCGAAGGATTGGTTAAGAGAAATGATAACGAGGTTATGAGAGGTCATGAAACGCAGATGTACAACGATTCAGTTGCCTTACTCATGAATGGCTTCTGTTTCCCATTCTAGTTACATTTGCTTGTTATTTTAATTTTCCTTTAGGCCAAATGTGTGTTCAGCTGATATTATTGGTGATAGATAGTGAATTTGCTTGCAAGAATAAATTTTAGTGTTTTTCTTACATATTGTTTTATGTACATAGCTGATGGCTGTGGGGTTGCTAACTAAGACTGTAGACTGTAGGCATATACTGGTTTCTTTTTCACCGTTTTACTTTTGGTTTTGTGTCTTAGAGAGCACCCTCAAACAATTCTTTTGAGCTTGAGTTGGTTTGAAACATTGTGAGATAGAAATAATAGCCGGCAGAACATCAAATGCAGATGCATGTATTGTTAGGTTCAGTTCTCTTGCCTTGGAATAGCTGTTCCACTTACCTTTGATTGTTGTTAGAAGCATCATTTAAGGCCAGATGTGTCTTGGGGCAATTGTTGAAAAACTCATGCTATTGATTTACCACTTGAGTGCATCCTTTTCCATGTTCTAATCATTATTTCTGATTCCAGTTGTAAGCATTTTGTAATTTCTTTTGCTGATGACCAGGTGGTTTACATGGCTATTGTTGGGTCATTTCCATTCAACTCTTTCCTTTCAGGAGTCCTTTCTTGTGTAGGGACTGCCGTTCTAGCTGGTAAGTGGGCGTTATACATGCAAATATTACAGTTGGAAATTCTTTATATAATTCATAGCTTATTAATGGAGGAGTCTGATAACTTTTTCTCTTTGGGTTATAGTCTGCCTCCGTATCCAGGTCAACAAAGAAAACAAGGAATTCAAGGTAAGATGACTTTGTACAATGCTTGTCTTATACTCTCTCATTAGTTTTTGGTCAAGCAGAGCAAAGAAAGACCAAATAATACAGCCCCTTTAGCTCTGACATCTTTGATATGTGTGTGGTTCTTAGTGTAATTGAGTAAGAAATGTAGATAAGATTATTTTCCATTTACAATCAAGATAAACTGATGTTACTCGTGTGAAATGCAGGATTTACCACCAGAACGTGCTTTTGCTGATTTTGTGCTCTGCAATTTGGTGCTTCATTTGGTCATCATGAATTTCCTAGGTTAAGCTGAGTAGTTTTGGTTCATTGGATGAGTATTTCCTTCATCGGTGATTGTCAGACAGATTATGATGTTATTTCAAGCGATCAACCCTTCAAATATTCCGAGGTTATAATTTTACCATGTTAGAGACTTAGAGCGTATAATATAAAGCGTGTGTACTACTGTTTCGAGATGTTTACTTCTGTCATTGTTTTGTGAAAGATGAAGCGTATTTTCTCTTGCAATTTACACACCAAAGAAGTGAAACTATTGGAAGACAACAAATCATTAGATTTGGTTTCCGGCGACGATTGGGAAGAAACCGATAATGTGCTTCAGGTTGTAATACCACAGTAGCCTACCCATGGTCCTATGCTGTTGCCATGTGCCAAATATTAATTCTCCTTATGCTATGTTCCGGTAAAATCTCATTTGCAAGCTAGCTATCTTATGAATCATCACTGCTTTATTTTATTGTAGACCTTTTTCTAGAATTTTTATCATTGCCAATTCCAGTTCCACATGATCTTATATATAAAACTTGCTAAAGTGGACATAACGATGAAATTCATATTTTTACACAAACAAAACGCACGCATGTCATCCTTAACATGCCATATCCAGAAATCCTCTTTGGATGACTATATGAAGTTCGACAAAGATTTTGTCACGGTCAGTCTTATCCCAGTCATATATAAAGATCTTGATTGGGTCGGAGATAAAAATTTAATCGTAAGTTTTAGTCATAAAAAAAGATTTTATTAATCAATTTTCATTCACTTTTGTACTAATAATAATATTATTGTGTTTAATTTTTTTTAATTATTTTTCCTATTAATTTTTTCTATTTGTTTACTTATATATCTTTCTGGTTTAATGATTGAGGTAGTCTAATATTTTTTTATAACTTTATAATATCATTTTATAGTAATAAATATTTTATCATACTTTATTTTAACACTCACATGCTTTATATATATTGATTTTAAATTTTACTATTATAATTTATCGCAATTGAATTTTCATAATTTTTTAGTAGTTAAGTTAGTAAAAAATTTTTATTACTTTAGAAGGTTAGTGTATAAGGGGTTTACTTTATATAAACTTATTTTCTATGCCTTCATTATTATTAATAATTATTTTTTCTTATATTTTCCTTACCTACTTGTATTAACATCTTTAATGTAGTCAAAAATTATTTTTTATACAAAGATTATTTTTTTTAATGATATAGACAAAAATTGACGATAGAAATTGTTTGGAAATTATTTTTTATAGGGATAAGAATTATGAAATTGAATAAAGAATTGCTATAAAGACTACATATATTATGGGTATGACGATTATTAGTTATTATTAATTTTAAATAGAAACATTTATGTATTTCTAAGTTTGTGCTATATAGATAAAGGTTAGTCCCAATTGTGACCGACTTTTTTTTTTTTTTTTTTTTTGATCTCCCAATTGTGACCGACTCACAATTGTATATATGTATGTATCTCCTCCTCCCTATGATTACAACTTCGCGAGCAAGACAAGTGAAGTAAGTCAACTCTCTAGCTACGTGCAAGGACGCCAAGGAACGTTACTATCTCCACGGAATCCATCTTTCCGAATCGGAAACTCTTGGAGTCTAGCTGCGTGAGGTTAGCTCCCTGATCGAGCATCCCTTTAATTAATTCCTCTTTCGCTATACGTCGCAGCCATTAAGTCCCGTCGAGGTTACTTTTTACAGTCTCAATGTGCTTAGCTCTAATTCATGCGTAATAAATCTCTGCAACCTTATTATTATTAGGTGAGTGATATGCATGACTAGTAATTATATACATATAGGGATTGATTGCGTTTTATTGTTTGGGTGTTTGCTATGTGTGTTTTACGAAGACAGTTCCTAATTCTAGTTATTCTGTTGCATGGACTAGAAATTGGATGAAGATTTAGTTGTTTCTTCTATTTCTTGCCGCGTCCTCGGAGGTTATTAAAAAAGCAGTAGTATAGCTTTTCCTATACTTTTTGTGCATGGAAACAAAAGTGTTTGATATTGTTGGTTACTTTTCCTGCAGATATATATACATACGTACCTCCTTCCCTCCTCAAATTGGCTAGCTGCTTAAAAAAACTTGGAGTTGTTAAACCCTTAGACAACAATGGCACCTGCAGGAAAACCTTGTAGGAGGCGTATCGACGATGCTTTACTGATGGAAATCCTTATCAGAGCATGCCCCACCCCTAAGTTTGCCATGCGGTGTAAGTTGGTATGCAAGCGTTGGAATTCGGTGATCTCCGACCCAATCTTCCCCATCCGCTGGAACCAACTCTGCCGTGTTTATCATCCCGACCGGAGAAAACCCTTTGCCTTGATCATCAACCTCAAGATCAGCCAACACATGGTCATCGACTATGTCGTTAACCCGAGACGCCCCAGCACCAATCTCTTCGGATCCCGTAAATCATACAAGCTGGATTTTCTTCCTTGTTCCAAGCGAGGATTGACCACCGATGTTCGAATCGCTGCAGCGTGTAATGGCTTGTTTCTGTGCCACAAAATATGCCAGGATCGGTATTCCCGGGGAGAACCCAGAGTGTATTACATATGCAATCCCCTAACCAAGGATTGGGTTGCGCTCCCTCCCTTCCCTGACAAATACCCTTTCATGCAAGAGGTGGCTGTAGGTTTTGTGTGTCGTCATCATGACGATGACAAGAAGAATTGCAGAGGTTATACTACTGCTGCTACTACTACTTACAGGGTGGTGCGATTTCATAAGGGAAGAAAGTCTCCAACTTTTGGAAGTACACCTTATACTTGGGGGAGGAGTACGTTCATAGCTGAGGTCTTCTCTTCGGAAACAAACACATGGGAGGAGATGGAGGTATGGCATCCACACAATCCAGATTTCGGGTTCTATATCAGATTTGGCGATGATGATGATAATGATGGCAGCGAGTTTGTATTTGGCTGGAATGGCATCTTGTTCCTGCAGGACAAGTGGTATGATATTGTAGCTTACAATCCTTTTGATGAGCCAAAGGCATGCCATATTATTAAAACCCCTGCAAGAGGGGTTTGTGTATTTGGAGAGTGCAGGGGGTCTTTGCGGTTGCTGCAAAGTTGTAGGATTTGGGAATTAACAGACTACGAAAAGGGAAAGTGGTGGTCCATTCATGAGATGTATTTCGGTGATATGGAGATCAGTGATGACTCTTTGTGGGAAGCAGTAAATTGTTACCCTGAGTTGGAATGTGCGCCGACACCTTTGGGTTTTGATCCAAACGATGAACATAAGGTCTACTATTGTTATGAAGACATATTTCGTGGAAAAAGAGGAACGTATCTTTGCAGAAGACGAATCTTCTCGTGTAATTGGCAAACAGAGAAAGCTACATTGTTGGACACCATGAGTGAAGGGACGCGCAGCGATGAGCCTTGGTGTATCCGCAGTGTCTTTCAGTTTGTAGTACCAGATTGGCCTGCACCTGTTCCTCCTCTGCTCCCAATTAAGAATGCTTAATTAATATTAATTAATGCTTCATGAACTTTTGAAGCTTTAATTATTTTGTCTACATATTTTGGTCATCGCTCTGGTTTATTAATTAATTATTGTCTAGGATTAATTTATAGCTTTTCTTTTGCATGTTGCAGATATTTCATCTAAAATAAATAAATTCTCTCAATATATATATAGCTCGAGGTCGATCAATCTTATTTTCACTGTTTACATTCTTTGAACAAAATTAAGGTTTTGGTGGAAATCTTTATTAACGCTAGTGCAATCCGGTTGCAATTTCTTTTAGTTACCAATATCTCCAATGCGCTTCTCTGTATGGCTTTCGATTGCTTCTATGTATAAAGGTAGAATACCCTTTTTTTTTTTTGTGTGTGGTTGGCTTTTCTCATAATGGTAGTGTCTGCACAAGGGATGTATATATAATGCGCAGAAATATTCTTAATCTTGCAAATTCCCTTCCCTCATTGCACATTGAATCTAGCTAGGGTTCATTTAATTATTCCTTAATTGTCCATGTATTTTTTGGATTCTTTGGAACAAGATTTGTTGCTGGTGGTGTGTGGGGAGTGAAGTATATATTGGGCCGCTAGGAGATTTGTTCTTGCACAGTTTGGTCTTTGCAGCTGGTAATTTGAATCTTCACCATTACCATTAATCTATCGACCGTTGTAATCTAATACCACAATTGATGGGATCCATATACCAATTTAATACATACGTATATCTCCCCTATATAATTACAATCTGGCTTGCAAGTCAAGTAAACTAAGTCAACTCTACCATGGGGTATGTATAAGTCGTGTCCGAATCTAAACAATAGAAACCCCCTTAGTTAGTAAACAATGTCGACACCACGAGGAAGACCTTGTAGGAGGCGGATCGACGATGCTTTATTGATGGAAATCCTTAGCAGAGCATGCCCTACTCCTAAGTTTGCCCTACAATGTAAGTTGGTATGCAAGCGATGGAATTCCGTGATCTCCGACCCAATCTTTCCCATTCGGTGGAACCAACTCTGCCGTGTTTACCATCCCAACCGGAGAAAACCCTTTGCCCTCTTCATCAACCTCAAGATCGACCAACACATGATCGTCGACTATCTCGTTAACCCCGAACCCCCCCACCACCAATCTCTTCGGATCCCGTAGATCATTTCAAGGTGGATTTTCTTCCTTAATTGTTCCAGGCGGGTATTGACTACCGGTGTTCGAATCGCTGCAACGTGTAATGGGTTGTTTTTGTGCCACAAAAATGCCAAGATCGGTATTCCCGGGGTGAACCAAGAGTGTATTACATATGCAATCCGCTAACTAATTAAGGAGTGGGTTGCACTCCCACCCTTTCCTGACAAATACCCTTTCATGCAAGACGTGGCTGTAGGTTTTGTGTGTTCTCAATCTCGTCGTGATGGTGACAAGAAAAATTGCAGAAGCAGTACTACTACTACTACTACTTACAGGGTGGTGCGATTTCATAAAGGAAGAAAGACTCCAACTTTTGGACGTGGAGATACTTCTTGGGGGAGAAGTACGTACGTTCATAGCTGAGGTTTTCTCTTCAGAAACAAACACATGGGAAGAGATGGAGGTATGGCATCCACACAATCCAGATTTCGGGTTCTATATCAGATTTGGCGATGATGATTATAATGATGGCAGCGAGTGTATATTTGGCTGGAATGGCATCTTGTTCCTGCAGGACAAGTGGGATGATACTGTAGCTTACAATCCTTTTGATGAGCCAAAGGCATGTCATTTTATTAAAACCCCAGCTGCAAGATCAAGAAGTGTTTCTACCTTTGGAGAGTGTGCGGGGGGTGTTTCCGGTTGCTGCAAAGTAGTTGTCGAGATTGTAGGATTTGGGAATTAACAGACTACGAAAAAGGAGAATGGAGGCTCATTAATGAGATCTCTTTCAGTGATATGGAGATCAATGATGGTTCTTTGTGGGAAGCAGTAAATTGTTGCCGTAAGTCTATACCTGATGTGAAAACTTTGGGTTTGGATCCAAACGATGAACATGAGGTCTACTTTTGTTATGAAGACCGATTTTCTGTAAAAGAAGGGAGGTTTTTTTTGCACAAGACGATTCTTCTCGTGTAATTTGCAAACAAAGAAAGCTAGATTGTTGGACACCTTGAGTGAAGGGTCGCCCAGGGACGAGCCTTGGTGCCTCCGCCGTGTCTTTCAGTTTGTAGTAACAGATTGGCCTGCACCTGTTCCTCATCTGCTCCCAGTTAGTTAATTAAAGAAGGTGAATTTCCTACATATAATTTGTCTACATATTTTGCTAGGTCCATCATCACTCACTCTGGTTTTATTAATTGTTTAGGATTAATATATAGCTTTTTTATTTTGCATATGTTTCAGATGTTTCATTCAAAAATATATAATTACATTATTGTCTCTCACTAGCTCAAGGTGGTAAATCTTAATTTCACTGTTTACGTTCTTTAAATTAAACGGCTTTTGGTGGAAATCTTTATTAAAGCTAGTGCAATCCGGTTGCAATTTCCTTTAATTACCAATATATATCTCCCAGTGCTTCTCTTCTCTGTATGGCTTTCGATTTAGCGTCCTTCAGGTTTGATCTTGCTGGTCGCAATAATTGCATTGTGAATTTGTGATATTGATAGGAGACAATAGCTGGATCCATACTTCCACAACAAGTGGGCCTATAAAATGGAAAGCCCGAAATTTCTGTTTGAGGCCCAATAAAGAAAACAACCCAAAACTTCTAGATTGTGACAACACGTATCCTGCATTTTTTGCTTCTTTTATAATGCCAACAAGGATACCTGTCGTTATGCATAGTGGATAATCACCGTCCAAACTTTGATGATTGCAAGTCAATTTTCTTGATAACAATGCCAAACATTTGGATGTCTACAGACTACACTTGAGGAGGTGAATAAAAGGAAAAAGAAAAGAAAACAACACAACATTACACCAAATATCAAATGCCCAAACCAAACCATGTCTCTCCCTATCTATAACTGGACAGGTGAGCATGGTATCGCTACTCGGTGTTCATTTGTTGCAATTATGCTTCTTATGCAAATCATGTGAGTTTTTTTGTTTGTTACCTTATTTATTTGGTATCGAGAGCTTTGCCCGGAGCAGTTTAGGTCTAAACCACATCACAATTATGAGTCGAGCAACAGGGATTTATGCATTTTCGAATCATAACATGATGAAATGAACATTATTTCGGCAATGCAAATTCGAATTTGACTCGGATTATGCAATTAGTTAGCAATAGCATAGATGAATCTTTCAATCGAAAAATTTTTGCATACACAAAGTTTCGAGAAGTAATGTTCAAAATAGAACCGTTTACCGCTTAGACCAATCGACATTGCTATTTGAGCATGGTGTTTTCTTGATTTAGAGGGGGAAAAAGAAAAAACAAGTGTGGGCCCCACACGCACCAAGTAATGGGCTCCGGGGTAGTCGTTCTTCCTGCCTGCTTCCCTATGTTTTTCGCGTGCTCCTCAAATACGGCTGACTCACCGTCCAATGTCCATCCACGCACATGGGCAAAATGGCCAATGGATTTTCTTCCATTACCAAAGGAAGGAATTCAATTCTTGTACGAGGAAATTAGTTTTGCTTCCGCGTAAACTAAAATCTTCCCCAGTGTTAACATTAAAGAATTAGTCGACTCGTAATTACTAGTATTACTAGTATGGGATCATTGATAATAAAGTATTTAGTGCTCCGTTAACAGAAGTAAAAGGTACTT